>APFE031129545.1:0-13318 GCA_000404065.3 Pinus taeda
GAGCACATGCATTGAAATGCATAGCAATGGAAGGTAGTTTCCTTCTATGTAATGTGAGAGAACATACTCACAGCAAAGTGAGTACAATACACAGCAGTAAAAAAAAATGTAATGTTTTTCTTCATATGCAATGAAACATGCAAAGAAATGCATAAATAGAAACAGGGACAACAAATTTTTAATGCACATGGGTGAATGATAATGTGTGGCAGCAGAAGAATGAAAGGAACTGCACAGCAGTGCATTGTGTAAAAAAAATGAATGAAGACTAAGATTGTGTGAAGCAAGGGTGTAAAAAGAAAAGGCAGCAGCCCGTGTTAATTTTTTTTTGTGTGGAGAATGCAGTGCAAAACAGCGTGAGGATGATTTCTCTCTATGTGCAAGTAATGGAGAGTAAAGAGTTAGTGTATGGGCACACAGCAGTATGATGAAACAAAAGGCAGCCACAGTGCAAATTGCAGAGGCAACGCAACAGCAAATAAAAACCCAGGGATGACAGAGTCTATGGTTATGGGTATGGACAGCAGTGCATAAGAAAAGGCAGCAGCGTGATGGCAAGAAGGAGAAGCACAATAGTGCGAAGAAAATGAAACCAGAACTAAGAGAGAGTGAAGAAATGTGTTTTTACACAGCAATGCAAATAAGAAAATGCAGCAGCATGAAGTTTTTGTTGATGAAATGAAAGGTAACGGACAGCAGCAGATGGAAAAGAAATTTTTTCCTTTACAGCAGTAAATGTAAGTATAATGAATGTGTTGTTCATTGAATTGAAATGCAACATATGCAACAGCAGTGAATGTAAGAAATGTTTACACACAGCAGTGTAAATTTGTAAGGTGGGACAGAGTGATTGTTCCAGAAAAGACAGAGTATTTCGTCTTTGAAGAATGCACAGCAATGCAGAGTTTGCAAAGAAATGTAAGTGAAGTGCAGCGACACAACATCAAGTGTAGACACAGCAGTGTGGGGTAGACGCAGCAAAGAAGATGGCACAACAGTGCAGCAGAGAATATGCAGCAGCATAAAAGAACAATGTAATGAGTATGCACAACATTGCAATGAATGTTTTGTTTTGAAACTGCATCTAAAAGCAGTGTTTGGCGTTAATCCCTCCGTGAGAGGAAGTGAAGTTCTTAGTGAATCCCTCTGTTAAAGAGGAAGGTGCTTTTCAGCACAGTGTCATGGTAAATCCCTCTGTCAAGGGGAAGATGCTTTTTAGCATACACATGGTAAATCCCTCTATCAAGAGGATGATGCTTTTAAGCATAGTCACAGGTGAATCCCTCTGTCAAGAGGAAGGTGTTCTTCAGCACATTGTTATGGTGAATCCCTTTGTCATGAGGAAGGTGCTCTTAAGCACAGTTTCAGGTTAATCCCTCTATTAAGAGGAAGACTATTTTGTTGATTGTGGAACTGCATCATAAGAAGTTGGTGAATCCCTCTATGTGAGGAAGTGTTTGGGTAAGATTGAATGCCCAACAGTTGAAATTAAAGGGGAGTGTTGAATTTGTAATTTCCACTGCGCGCGGGCCAGCATTTAACGCACGCCAAAACCACCGCAGTAAACTTCAAAACCGCCAGTAAGTTATCGCACCACTCTTTGGCATAAAGTGGTTTCCGTAAAATCGACTCCGATAAAACCTGGAGCTGACGCGTGGATTGGGGTGACATCACCCTCTGACATTTATCGGACGATAAATGTCGGTCAAAACTCCCCATCCGATATTCGTCCGATTAAAGGCAAGTTTCTCCGCCGTCCGATTGCAAGGAAGGTACACGGCGTCTGTTAAACATAAATGCAGCGTGGAGTAAGATAATGGCCCATACGCTAATTTAATGTTATGACATTTTTTTGGTAATGTTTTTAATGTTTTTACGGAGCGTTAATATTTATTGCATACAGAAGTATGGGCGTAAAATTATAATGTAAGTTTTTATTATTTTGCATATATTTTGTAAGAGAGTTGACTTCAATTGGTTAAGTCATTTTGCACACGAGGAGGAGGAGAACCTGAGTTCGTAGCAGCGAATGAGGACCAGAGAACAGACATTGTAATGCAGGGGAAGAACACACAAAAGTGCGAATGATTTTTTTTGAGTTGAAATGTAAAGTTAGGAAATGGTAAAAACGTAGCAGCGTAAATTTTTAATGTAAGAAATGAAAAGAAAGCACAGCAGTGCAGGAGAAGAGTTGAAGAGGTGAATGAAAGAAAACCAGAGGAGGTTTGTGTAAAACCATGAATTGTTTCACACAACAGTGAAAAGGTAAAACAGTAAATCCCTGTAAATTTTTTTTTCACACAGCAGTGAACGTAAATGAAATATTTACACACAGTGGTGTAAAATTTCAAAGGAGACAGAGTAATTTTGTTAAAATGTTTTGGTGAATCCTTCTGAGTAAAAGAGGATGAATATGTAAGTGTTTGAACATTAATCTTTTATGGTGGTGCAATACTTTTTTCAGTAATTTTTTTTTAAAAGCTCCTCTGTGCAAGAAGATCCTGGAGTAAAAGAAAAACAGAGCATTGCCTCTGTGTGCATGAATATTGTTTGTTTTTGGGATTTTCCCCTTAAAAATCCCCAACAGACACAACAAAGACACCTTAATGGAGAAACTTGTTACCTTTTCCTCCATCTTCAGGTGAGACAGGGCACTAAAGTGGCTATTTTATAGGTTTCTACCTCACCTGCTAAGAACCCTCTCTCTATTGACCGCTCCTTGAAGTCACCTGTTATCCGCTCTTTAAGGATGAAGGGGAGCAGTAAGGAAGGGGTTAGGTCATTCTCTCGTAAAGTGAAGCTTTCTGTTATCTAACAAAGGAGGGAGATAAGCATAAACCCTTGGGAAGGTTATACCTGAGCATAGCGAAAGAACGGGGAAGGACCAGCAGCAGACCTAGAGAATAGATGACTTGTAGATGAATCAATGTCTTGTGTACTTCAAAATGCCCTGCTACCTTGGAGCTGTGGGCGTCTTGCAGCATTGCTAATCGTCTCTCTTAATGGTTGACCCGGTATCAGTTACATAGAAAGCATAGCCAGTAGAGGGTTAAAGTGGACCAAACGCCCATCGCTCACTCGAGCATGATCGGCTCGGCTATGATGGAACGTGCAAGCCAAAGAGGGATCCACTCGAGCCGAACTGTAGCCATCTGACGGAGGGGCAAGGCTTTCGAGGCTTCAAAGGAAGATCCAGGTCTATTCTGTTCTGTCAAGGTACGTTAGTACGCTCGATTGCTAATGAGAGGGCTTTCAAGAAACCCTGTCCCAGAGCTCAAGCACTTCAGAACCATAGCTTCTTTGCTGGATACGCAGATAATCATGATAATCATGAAGCAAATAAGCCTCCAGCGTTGAGAGTTGAGATTTAAAATCGTGTTAGAGAAACAAGTCTCTGCATGCAAACTTTAGCGTGTCGATATCTGATTTTATTTATTATTAACACTATTTTATTTTTATTATTGAAATATATAATTTTTTATTTCAAATATTAAAATGAGAAATATGACATTCGTTGTGGATGATGACACCATGCAGCACTCCAAACTTTAGCGTTTCGATATCTGATTTTATTTATTATTAACACTATTTTATTTTTATTATTAGAATATATAATTTTTATTTCAAATATTAAAATGAGAAATATGACATTCGTTGTGCCTGATGACACCATGCAGCTCCAGGGAGTTCCAACGGAGGTCTTTTTTTTATTTCTTTTTATGGATGTGGGCCTTTAATAATGAGAGATGTGAGAGCGGGTGTGCATGGATGGCAGGTGCAGATCCAGTAGCAGCAGATTCCTCTACCATAACCTTTGCGGAGGCTGTCAGCGGCAATTCCTCTATGGACGGAAAGAGCTTCAAAGGGTACAATGTTCTGAAAACTGATGCAAACAATAATGGTCATCTCTATGTTCTGGTAAGTACGAATTACTACATTTTGCATATAGTATTCAGTTTAACTCTAGGTAATGCATGATGTTAGCCTTGCCATTTGTTTTTCCTCTCAAAACCCTTCTTGAAAAATTTGGACTGGATTTATTCTGTTTAAAGTGTATTTCAATCCAATCCTTACAATGTTCTGAAAACTGATGCAAACAATAATGGTCATCTCTGTGTTCTGGTAAGTGCGAATTACTACATTTTGCATATAGTATTCAGTTTAACTCTGGGTAATGCATGATGTTAGCCTTGCCATTTGTTTTTCCTCTCAAAACCCTTCTTGAAAAATTTGGACTGGATTTATTCTGTTTAAAGTGTATTTCAATCCAATCCTTTTCTTGAGGAATTTGGAATGGGTTTTAACTTTCTTCTGTTTAATGTGCATTTCATCTTTTCAGTAGAATCCTCTTCTTGAAAAATTTAGAATGGGTTTTTTATGTTTAAGGTTTATTCCAGCTTGTCAATTCAGTTCTCTTTTTGGGGAATTTGGAATGGGTTTCTTCTGTTTAAGGTCTGTTACACGTTGTGAGCCATGTTCATAGGTTGGGCACGAATTGGACAAAGAATAGTTCATGGGCTTGAGTGCATTTTATATCTAATTGCTAATAAATCACCAAATGAGAGGGTTTTATGTTTTGGGAATATATTTTCATGGATGATGATATGTTTGCTGAGATGGATTTTTGTTCTTTATGTAACAGTGAGATGATCTGGCAGTGCTAGAATGGATTTCCAATTTCGTGGAGGACTCATTTTCAACCGAACAAGTCGTTGGTGTCTCGAGAGAGTTGGGGGAGGTTCCTTAAGTTGGAAGAAGAGCAGCAATCTCAGGATTTCTAAAAAGCTGTGTTTTCTTACCAGAGCCTTCAATGGTAATATATCTCTTCCACTCAGGGTATGGAAATACTAATTTTTGGTGAATGGCTTCTCCAGATTCATTCCATGCTCGCAATGGCCGCAACACCATTTTTTAATTTGCATTGTATTAAACGAAGCCCAAAAAATGCCAGATAATTTGAAATAAATTAAATTAGTGTTTCATTCGATTATTTGTCACATGGAATTTGCATTGCATTCTGGTCATGGCATCTTCACACAGCCACTGTAATTTTATTTTAGTTAATATTTTCATGTCAACTGTGCCTTCGTTAGCCGAATTCATGAATTGCAAATAAAACCATTATCCAAAGCTTATATTTTTTCATTGTCTATGCAAAGGAATATAGGTAATTTTACTTTAACTATGCCAGACTGAATTGGTTTGTTCAGAAGAGTGTAGGGTACAATTTTCCAACTTCAACGCTCGGATTCGGCTAAGGCACAAAGCCCTGTTTGGCTAACCCGGGTCTAGCGAAAAGAGCAGTCACAATCCATTCCACGAATTCACAACCAAAAAAAAATTGCTCAATGGACTCATTATGAGAGCAAGAGAGTTCGCAAGTAGGTGAAATATGCTTACCTTATCCAGCGTATAAAGGCCATTATTTACAGCCATCCAAGCAATCACTGAATGCAATCATGGTGATGTTGGATACCCACCTAGCATGCATTCAGTAGGTCTACCGGTTGACATATTATTACAGAGGCATTGGAAGAAGAAGCCCTGCAATTAGTTGGTAGTCTATAGACCACATGACGAATTGTTATCACTGTACCTCAGTGTTATACGGGGTAAAACTCCCATCATCAAGAAGATGACAATATCCTCCAAGTAATCAGGCACGGCTTCCACTCTGAACAGGTCAGAATCTGGCAGTTGAAAGAAGCATAGATAGATATTGGACCATTAACAAACACATTTATTGGACTTTTCTGGCTATAGACAGATTCACCGAATTAAAAAGAGTCTCTGTTGGTTGGTCTTTGAATTCTGGAATCAGAGCTCCCAGGACCTGCTCTTATCACCAAGGATGGTTGTATCTCTGTGCATTTACGAAATACAAATTACAGGACTTTCAACAGTGAGCCTGGAATTGATTTGATCAAGGGAAAGAATGTGCCTCTGAAGATAATCCATTCTTGGGAGTATGGCTACTGTGGCTACTGTTTCAGAAGAACTTCCAAATCCTTTGATCCAAAGCATTACTCATTAAATAGTAATTACCAAATGGGAATACATATGTTGTTATTTTGTTAGAAAGGCATTACAGAAGTAAAAAACTATTTTTTGTTAAACACATTGAAAAGAAAAATGTTAGGGGAGCCTCTGGAAGCCATGACCGAGGTTAGGTCTCTTTGTTAAAGAGTTTTTAGAATAAATTGTTGTTGGCTTATTTTAAATTGATACTGTTGAGTTGCTTGAGGATTTACTGATGATCAGAGATTGGTCAGCGAGTTAAGGTAAACCTTAACTAGCTGAGAGCTTGCAGCTTGCTAGAAGGTTAACACTCTGACTCTGTCATTCGGCCAACTGAGTTTAAAGACTGTGACTCTGTTATTCGGCCAACTGAGTTTAAATGAGCTGAATGTTAAGAATGCCGGTGAGTACTTTCTGTATATAGTACTACTGTCTGTATATAGTTAGAAGGTTAAGACTGTGATTCTGTCATTGGGCCAACTGAGTTTAAATGAGCTGAATGTTAAAAATGCCGGTGAGTACTACTGTCTGTATATAGTTAAATCCGACAGTTAGTGATAGGACTCTCTCTATGATCATGCTAAGAGCACTGGGTAGTGTTGCATGAGTCAGAATTTGCTAAGAGCATTGGGTAGTGTTGCATGAGTCAGAATTTGCTAAGAGCACTGGGTTGCTACAGCCTTTAGATTGGTCAAACTAACTTCGCAGACTGATTACTCCACACCGTAAGCACAACAATGATAGTCCAGAATGGAAGAAAGAACCAAACGAAGGAAAGAAAGGACGACAAACGCTAGATACAAATAGCAATGTAAGCAAGCGATAACCTAGTATGGTCTGCAGAACTAGCTTCATCATTTCATGGGGTTACAATGTAACCCCCAGCAGCAGGGAACCATTTCCAGTTGGGAGTTCTTATTGCGTTTTAGAATCCACTACTTGAAACTAAATTGCCTAAGAATTTATTGGTCCCTAAATGCTGCGAATACTTCTTGCTGAAACGAATTTACAGTACCCCAGCTGTTGCAAACTTCTTTCTGAACTTCAGCATTGACAATATAGGCGTAAATCCTTAACAAGTATGAATCAGGCTTAGGTTTTCAAGGTAGGACGACCGTTATTTTGGCTTAGATTGTTACTTTGAATGTGATATTACAACCATCGCCGGTCATCTGTCCTTTACAAGCTAGAGATATTCTTACATTCCACATATTTTGAAGTATGTTTGATTGATGAAGCTTTTCTTTGGTCCAGTGCTCTAACATCTTTCTAACAAAGGAGCAAGACATTCGTCTTGGTAAGTCAAATGTTAAATGACAATCATTAGGTTTTAGAGTTATGATTTCTCCAATTAAATTGCAGCATGTTCTGGTTAGAACAACTTACTTTCTTGTTGGATACGTAGCTTTAG
The DNA here is from genome assembly GCA_000404065.3 of Pinus taeda. Taxonomy (NCBI): domain Eukaryota; kingdom Viridiplantae; phylum Streptophyta; class Pinopsida; order Pinales; family Pinaceae; genus Pinus; species Pinus taeda. The sequence continues at coordinate 7,430 of APFE031129545.1, forward strand.
TTTCAATTTCTTCATTTTTGATTTGAGGACAAGGGTAAGGAAAATGAGAGATTAAACACATTAACAAATTCATGAACCTTTAGTGTTTTCTTCTTTTATACCAAAGGGCTTCTATTAATTAGTGGAGCATGTGCAGGTGATTTTGGCCTTGCCAAATTGCTTAAGGCAGATGATCTCACTTCTTCGGTAAGTACTGCCATTTCTGGTTTCTCATCTTAAAACTCCTCGTGGAATTTTTCCAGCAACAAATTCTAAGAATAATTTTCTCCAGTTCGGTTTATTTCTTCCTTCCTTGTTACTATGTTTTTTTAGATTCAACAATAAGGAAGCAGTGTTATGCACGGTCATTGAATATTTGGCTCATTTAAACAGTTCAATACTATGCATCACAGTATGTGTCAAAAGTAATATCATCTAATATGTGAACTGATGTTGTTTAATTCAACCATGCAGGTTGTTGGCACTCCAAACTACATGTGTCCTGAACTTCTTGCAGATATCCCCTATGGCATCAAATCAGATATTTGGTCATTAGGTATGATGTATTTTTATTTCTATTATTTGGTTTTCTGCAGTGTATATAAACATTGCTACCATGTTTACAAATGTTTGTCAATTCAGATAATGCATTTTACAATTTTCTCTATGCTTTTGCAGGTTGCTGTATGTTTGAGATAACCGCTCATCAACCTGCATTCAGAGCATTTGTAAGCTTCTTCCCTCTGTATATGGTTTGTGGGTGCTAGAGATTTTCTTGATAAAAGGACTGAAATTATAGATGATCATGTGATGTGAAGCGTTTTTGTTTCTTATGAGATGAACTTCCCAGCTGCAAATCCTTCGTTCTTTTAGCATCGTTTTCCACATCCCATTAACTGTGTTCTCCAGAGTTATTTTAGTATAGTATACATGAATGTTTGCATCTTTCTTCCACATCCCATTAACTGTGTTCTCCACAGTTATTTTAGTATAGTATACATGAATGTTTGCATCTTTCTTAACTAAAATAAAGATTAACATGGATGACTGCATTGACCTTGCACACTCTGCATTAATAGCATCTTCAGCGATTCTTTCTTTTTGCATTTTATGTTGGCAACTAAATGAAGAAAATTAAAAAGCAATGTTCTGTCTTTGTTTTATTTTTTATTTTAGAGGATATGGGGGATCGAGAAGGGGAGCCAAGGTAAAATCCCCTGTTTCTGCTTTTATCATATATAAATTTAAATGACTGCGTGCTCAACTCCTCCTCTTCTCCAAAGTCTATGGGGATTCAAATTTGACGGAAGCAAGAGATGATCTCATTTCTGGTTCTTACAGTTATCCAGGGAAGAAACCAAGCCTTTTGGTGTCTGTGTCCTCAATTTGAACTCTGGGACCAAGCAATAATTTGGTGTCTGTGTCCTCAATTTGAACTCTGGGACCTAGCAACAAGGTGGGATCTTGCAGTTCAGTATGTCATGATACTCAGAATCTCTTCACAATTGTAAGTTGGACTTTTCTCTTATCCGATCTACAAAAGCTAATCATGATGGCATGATACTCAGCATGTAATATTTGCACCTTTTACACCTCCATATGCTTATTACTAATCTCAAAATTGTACACACAGATTGACATATTTTACCCTACATGCGGGAAGTGTCATGAGTCACAAAATTGTACACACAGATTGACATATTTTCATGCGGGAAGTGTCATGAGTCACAAGGGCCAGACGAACCCTCGGATCATGAAGGACCCTCTTGCCTGGACTTGGAGATAGAATTGCCTGTTGTACTGTACTCGATGAAGTGCCAACTGGTTACCAAGGAGATGAACATAGTTCATCCAAGCATTCTACCATACTCAATGCAGGGACTTGCTGCCTCGCAGCTTCCCTTGTTTTTTTACACTGGGGTTTTTGGACTTGGAGATAGAATTGCCTGTTGTACTGTACTCGATGAAGTGCCAACTGGTTACCAAGGAGATGAACATAGTTCATCCCAGCATTCTACCATACTCAATGCAGGGACTTGCTGCCTCGCAGCTTCCCTTGTTTTTTTACACTGGGGACACTGGGGTTTTTGATAGGGGATGGTTTCACTCATAGAATCATTTTCTCTTCAAAATCCGGGGATTTTATTTTCAAAAAATATTTCATCATTTGGGGTAACAAACAGAGAAGTGGTTATGAGACACAATCATATACCAACAATATGTGGAGGAGATGATAAGGGACACCATGCATCAGTGTATATATTTTTTATTTTCTCTGTTGAATTCTTAATGTCATTGTTGACTGTCAAATGCAGATATTCTCAAAGTTGTTTAGGAGGAAATTGATTTCATAATCACTACTATTATTATCCTAGTTTAGTTGGGTTAGAATGCAAAAAAATGATTCTAGATAAATTAGTTATGAAGGATTTTAATGGCATTATAAATTTAGATGGTTTCAGAGTAAATGTAATGAAATCTTTGTATCTTGTGTTAGAAGAGGAGAGAAAATGTATGTTTCTATCTTGTGTTAGAAGAAGAGAGAAAATGTGTAGATCCTACTATATTTTTTTTTTTACTTGTTCAACAGATCTTATAAGGTCTCACAAAGCACATTGATTTTTAATTTTGGTCTTGTTCCACTATTTGCTTTGCACAGTAATGTTGTTTATAAGGAGCAAGCAAAGTTGAATCAGAATGCTTGCAATGCCCTTATCTCGAAATCTCGAAATCTCTAATTCATGCTGTAAAATTTATGCTTTACTGCGTTTTCTTTGCAACATCTCATACAATTGCTAGTTACATTATTGTTAATAAAAATTAAAATCACAAAATATTGTAACTCATTTATATAGTTTATTTATTGAAATATTATCTTTAGCTATTTTTAATTAAAAAAAGCATTAAAAATTAAACACGTTATTTCTTCTTTATTAGGAAAAAACATGAGTGGCAGTACAGGCATGAATAATTCCCTTTCAGGGACGGGAGCGCATCCAGTGAGCGAACCTCTCCACTTATCGCAACACTCATTTTATTTATTTATCTATCAGTAGACGGTAGACTCTGTGCTGACCATAACATAGAATACGAAACAGTAGTAGTAGTCGATGTGATGATTTGGTAGCGTAGAGATTAAGTTCCGAAGGGCTTCTGGTTTTTGCAGTCAAGGTTGGATCCCACGTCCACGCCCAGCATGTTGCAGTATCTCTGATAGAACCCGATGCGCCCCTGCTGCACGTCGCTTATTGTGCCTGTGCCGCATTCCGGCCCACCGTTTATGATGTCCGTCACCATTCCATATCCCGCCACTCTGCCAGCAGCGGTATCGGTGGCTGACGGACTCCATCTTCCCAATATCACGTCGTGGCACGAAGGCTTCGGAGACTGAGCCGTCATCCAGAACCAAACCGCCGTCTTAAACGATATCGTGGCATCGTTCACCACGAGATCCGGATTGTTTATGAGATCGTAACCTAATGCATCCCCCGCAGCTTTATAGTTGTAGTCCCTACTCACACACCAATAAATGTATTAGGCTTGAAATTCATTCGTTTTATTTTGCATTTGTATTTGTAGAACTCGAAGCGGATTAACAAAACTTAGATATAGAAATATTACCCTGTTAGCTGAATAGGTCCTCGTCCGTGGTATCTGTCTCCGCTATTCACCTGATCTTTGAAGCAGTAACCCCACGCATATGGGCCGTCTGGGGCCGTTGCCCACCCGCCTGTAGAAACCCATATATCCCAATCCGATTAATAACAATAAGGCATGGCAGGGAGACAGAAGAGTTAGAGGAGGCTAAATTAATAATACCTGTGGTTTCCTGCGAAGTTTGACCAAAGAAAGCCGCGAGCTCTCTTTTGCGGCTCTCTAGATCGCCGTTGTTGCCGAAGTCTGGGAAACTATTAGCTGCCGCAATGAAGGCGGTGTAGGTGTAGAAGCCTTTCGCCGGGCATGCGGCGTCGTTTCTGTGCTTCAGAAATTGATTGAAGACATCTTCACTTATGATGGATGCGACTCCCTGTTGTGCAGAAACATAACAACACAAAGAACTCATTATCGCCACTGCGGTGAGGGCCAATAGCAACCTCATGATCGACATCCTTCTCCCCATATTCGTGTACGCCATCTTTATGCTGCTAACGCAAATTCTGGTGATGATCCCAGGCTACAAACCCCTCGTTTTATAGCAGCGTTTCGGCCGGAGTAAAATACCGCGTCATGGGGCCGGGGGTGAAACTTTCTACCACTGCGTGGGGTTCACGGTGGAATACAGTGTTTTTTATAGTCGAACCTACACCCACCACCATTATAGAGATATTTCTGCGAAGGTAGAAGGTAATTAACGGGTTACGCGGGTCCACGATTTCGATGGGCATTATAGCTGCCCCTCTCCTGTTCTTCATCATCTTGACTTCAGATCTTTCTTCGCTTCTTCCTCGCCTCGAGAAGGCTCCACTTTTACTTTGGAGTGAAGACTTTAATTTTGACCTTTTCACACATACAACAATATGGAAACTAATTTTTTTTTTCAAGAAACTTATCGGTTTTGGTCTTTTCAAACTTATGTCAATTAAATTGATTTTACGGGAATAAACTACTGGTTTCTGTCCGAGTACAGATTAATTTTTTTAACGTTTAGACTACGCTACATTACGGTTACGTAAGAATATCATACACATGGAAGAATCCATTCCACTTTAAGTTGCAAAAAGTGCTCATGGTCGCGGCACACCGTGGTCAACCAAGAAATAGATAGCCTGCGTTGTCTTTAATGGGATGGTACAGTGGTGTACATCTTTACCGTTCATTGTATATCCATTATTCTGCAAAATCAATCCTAAGTAGCCAAGGTTTAAAGGTAATTTTATGGTGGTGATTGGGACCGGCATCTCTTATATCTTAATGATTATAACATGGGTTGTGTCTTCTCTGTGCTCTAGTATTGTGTTTGTGTTTGGTTGTGTTAATGTACTACCTTATAACAGTTTTTGCTTGTGTTTTCCACTATGTAGGGGTTTTGTAGGCAAAGGTTTTTCTTGTTCTTGATAATTGGCTAATTTGCTTAGTAGTGTTTCTGTTCGTTAGGCGATTTTTTCACATCTATGATTTTGGGACTTAATTCTTTCGTTTATGTCTATATTTTATTGGCCACAATCCTTAATGTTGGCGAGGTTGATTATTTTAGGTCTCGAATATTGGAAGAACCTAGTGCACATTTTTCAAAGAGTTAACACTTTTTAAGGGATGGGTGACAATGGAGTGTATTGTATTGTGGTATTTTATTGGTGGTGTTGTGTAGGTTTTATGTATGAAGTGTTTTTTCTGTGTGTAATATGGTTGTGTTTTTCATTACATGGATGAGAGTAAGTATAAGGATTTTGGATATGTGTTTATTACTACTTTATAGTGATTTTTTGTGAGTGTTTTTGTAAATAAGCATAGAATATTGAAAGACAATGGTGTATTTTTTTTTTACAAAGGATGAGATTTCATAGTTTCTCTAATAGTGTCTATTTAGTTACTAATTACATAAGTAATTACATTTTCCAAGGGTGTGGATAAAAGCTTCTTGTTACTAGAGTTTGACCTAGTTCAACAAGGGAAATATGTATTATTGTGTTCTTGGTTCTATCATGTCTATCTAGAATATAATCTTAAGAAATACCCCAAAATTTTCTTGCCTTAGTTTAAAATAAAAATGAAAAAACAAAAAAGAATATATCATGTCTAATATGTTAGTGCGTTGTTTATTCTCTATGAATTGTGCAAAGTATCACTAGAATGGATGGAAGTGGTTCATGTTAGTTGTTGCTATGCATGTGGTGCAATTATTCATATTTGATTTTATTTTCTATATTCTTTTTGTTCCTTCATAATTTGAAAATGTATGAGTGATCATTA
>APFE031129547.1:0-84863 GCA_000404065.3 Pinus taeda
AGGGAAGGAGATTCAATTGCATAGGGAGTTTGAAAATGGGATAGGAAATTGAATTAGGTTTTTCATGAGGGGAATGGGTAGGAAAACAGAGTTTAGGAAAAGGGAGATGATACCATGTTATTTGACAAACCCTAGTACAACAAAACTGCTCCTTTTTGATAGCTAGCAGCTGGTATATTTGATAAACTTTGTCATGATTTTACACAGCTTCTAACCTTTGATATTTACAGCAAGATGAAATTTTTCTTTTGTTTTTTATAAGGCTATGCAAATTATATTTTTTTTTACTATTTTTTACAATTCTTGTTTGCATGCCTTGTCATCACTTTCTTTTCTTTTTACTATATTTGTTTTTATTCTTTTGCTGTGCAATTTAAATATATGATTTGCTGTGTGTAATGGTGTAGGGTTTGAGCATGATGCATGGTAGGAAACTAGGGTTTAAAATATGGCTTAAGAGGGGTTAGGGTTTCATGGATTTCGGGATGGGGTCTAGCATTAATTTGCAAATAAGATTAATGAAAATGACACTCTAACACATGTGAATTTATCATGGGAAACTGATGGAAGGGAATAAAGGAAAAATTACCTTGAAAAACAAACAATACAAAAAACATAAGCTTGCAAAGACATAAATCATTTAACCTATTTCTTCATAATTTCTCATGGTAAAACTGATCATAAACATGCTACCCATCCATGACATTATCATACCTTGGCAAATTTGAGTGAACTTGGAAGAAAGTTTATTGTTTGAGTGAGTTTCTTGTGTAAATTTCCCAGAAATCCGCGCACCACCCAGAAATCCGCGCCTGTGTATTTTCCTTCAGCAAAAATCTCCTCTCAGAGCCGCGCGCTGCCCAGAAATCCGCGCACACCTGTGAAATGACCGTGCTTTTGCAGGAGGCTTTTGGAGGCCTTCCTAGTGTCATAATTAGGTGCAGGATAGCTCGTTGGAAAGGTATTTGAGTCTACTTTCCAACCCAACCAGAATTTTTCAATTTGGAGTTGATTTGACCTATAAAAAAATCAAATCTCCCAAGACTGGTCAAAAAGTGCCTAATGAGGCTGCCTCAAGGAAGAGTGTTGTTGCAGTCAACTTTTGAATGCCTTCCTCAACCCCAAATTGAGATCATGATAGCTCACTGGAAATATATTTGTGTCTAGTTATCATTTTACCCATCAAGAAAATCATTTGGCCAACCAAGCTAGGAGAAAACTTTATTTTCCCAAGGTCACTTCAGAGGTTCCTTTGATTCTCCTGAGGCAACGGTATTCTTTGACATGTCTCTCAAACCATGACACCTGTGAAAAGAGTGAAGGAGGATTTTCTTATTTGGCATGTTTTGGACAAAAACCTCTCTCAGTTTTCCCAAATTCATCTTTTATTGCTCTGGAACATCATTTGAGTGCGACTTGTCCCGATGTGTGAAACAAGGAATTTTGTCGAAATGGAGCGAAATGAAGGGATAGGGGGCTTCTAAATTCTTGGGGAAATTTTTGGGAGTGGGGAGGGATGTTAGGAAGTAGGGGAAAGTGGAATCTCAGAGATTGAGTGAGGGGAAGGGTCCAAAAGGGCAAATCACAGGCCAAACCTAGAAAATTGCCAGGTTGTAGCTAGAAACTAGGGTTTGTGCAAAAATGAGGAATTTGGTGGATCTAAGGGATGGAAAGTGTTTGGTAAAGTACTTTCAGGATAGGGGAAGGTGTATGAACATCAGGATACAAGTTTTGCCATTGATTTGACCGTCCAAGAGAAATTGCCTTCAAAACCCTAGGAGAGGGAAATGAACCTGCCAAGGCACAACTGAAGCATGAACAAGGTGTAAAATGACCCTATGTAACTTGACATGATGATGACAACCCTCTGAATGATGATAGGCTCAGCTGAATAGTGACATAGGTTGGCATTTGGGCAACTTTGAAAAATAGTGAGAGCAAACCCTAGACCTAATGCCTAGTGACCAAATTTTGCTTGAAGACTCACTGAAATGACCAAATTTGACCTTGACACTTCAAAATCACTTTGTAAGAGCACATTTGATCACTGGAGGAAGGCTGTAAAGACTGAAACTAACAGGCGGTTTGAATACGGATGAGCGGCTTTTCAAAGGATATTGCCTTAATTACGAATAAATCATATTAAACTGCCTTTATGACTTTTACTTTGAAAACTGTACTTTTTACCCTTTTCGCAATCGAGCATCAGGGAAATGCTAAGTTATTGCATTGGTTTCGTTTGGAATCCGCGATCGCCGATAGTGATATCGCATCACATCGGGAATAGCTAGTAGGGTCGTTTAGAATGAGGGCATGGTGAGTCGCCGATCGCCGATAGCGATATCGCATCGCATCGGGCGAGGGGGAGCTTATTTGCACTTTAAGTGTTATCGCCGATTGCCGATTTCCGATTGCCAATTTCGCATCGCATCAGAGCAAGGGTTGTTACTCATGTTACTTTATGCTTTTGCCGATATCCGATAGCGATTTTGCATCGGCGAAAACCAAGATGTCCCTTAATTTGTGCTTTCTTTTTCATTGCGATATGCGATATGCGATATTGCGATCGCTTTATCGCAATGATAAAGATAAATCGTTTTATGTTGGGGTTTTTTGATTGGTTTTATTAAAAATGTCTTTTTGAAATAGAACTTTAAATTGATACCAATTTGAAACAAAAATTAAAAGGGACCCATTTCAAATTATATTTTTAGAATAGTAATGATATGAAATGGGGTGTTGTTGTATGGCACAAGAAGATCATATGCTTTGATTGTTGTCATCTTTTGTTTATGTTGGAAGGTACCAATTGAGCGAATTTGGTTTGAGTTGGAGCAATGGGAGCAACTCAAAGGAGACCAAAGGAAGAGAAGGATCGCAAGTAGGTTCTTTTATCTTATCTATTTATTGTAGTAAAAGGTTAAACATCTTTACTTCAGTTGTTCTAAGTGTAACTACCCACTTAGGGAAGATATACTTATTCGTAGGTATAAATTCTGTATAACAGGGGGGATGCAATAAAGGAGCACTAGTGAGTGTTTGCTTTAGAGAATCAAAATATTGTTGAGTGATTTCATCCCAAATGAATGGGATCTCCTTCTTAAGTAAGCAATTAAATCCCTTGGAAAACTCAGCATAATTAGGGACAAAACGACGAAGAAAATTGGCATTCCCTTGCAAACTCTACAATTGGTGCAGGGATGAAAGAGGGGGTAAATTTACAATACTCTCTACTTTCAGAGCATCTATTCGCATGCCTTATTTAGACACAAAAAACTCAAGAGATGACTAGATTCGAAGCAGAAGACACATTTATGCGGATTGAGACAAATATTATAGTGTCGACAACGTAGAAATATTGCTCGAAGGTGGTCTGCATGGTCATGACGCTTAGCAGAATGAGCTGGTAAGTCATCCAAATAAGGATGAACAATGTGTTTAATATCATGAAGGGCATATGACATCGCTCTCTGGAAGGTAGCACCAGCATTTTTACAATTGAAAGGGATCTTTTTATAAAAAAAAGTCCCCCGTGGACAAATGAAAGAAGTTTTGTGTTGATAAGCGGGTAATATGCTAATCTGGTTATAACCAGAAAAAACCATCCATAAAAGAAAAGATCTCACTCCCAACTCACTCATCAATCATTTTATCAATAAAGGGAGTGGGATAATTGTATTTAGGGCATGCATGGTTGATATCGCGGTAATCAACACAAACCCGAATTGTTCCCTACTTTTTAGTGACGGGTACGATATTGGATGGGGTAAATAAAACCAACCTTTAGAAGCTCTTCAACCTCTCCCTTAGTAGCAATGCCCTTTCTAGGAGGAACAGGACAAAGTCTTTGATGAATGGTATTCACATTAGGATAATTGGGTATTTCGTGCACCACTATAGCAAGATCGAGACTAGCAATTTCCTCATACAACCAAGCAAAGACATCGCAAAACTCTTTAAAAAGGTCAGTGAAAACCATGATCTCTTCCAGAGAAGAGGAAACCCCGATGTGGATGTTCTCGACAAGTTTAATGGAAATTTCAATTAGCATCGTAGTAATAATATTTCCCATATTACCTTTGGATAGAACTTCTTGCACCAAAACAGGTGTTTGAAGTGGATGTGTCATGTTATCAGAAACAAAAGTCTCAAGACATGAAGAAATATCATTAATACTTGGAAGAAATGAGGAATGATGATGAGCATCATTCTAGGGAGTTTCATCAAGAGACATAACCTCAACAATACTCTCATCAGTGGGAAATATCTCGTTTAAGGGATACGGAGAATCCCAAGAACCAAGCCAAGGAGATTGTGAATACTAAGAGTAGTATGACTTTTAGAAGTATTCATTGAAGCCAAAATAACTTCTTGATATGCTTGTTCTAAAGGACTTAGTGGCATAGCATCATCGAAAGAATCAGCCTAATCCAGAGTAGGGATGATCCATGGATCATGTGAGGTTTAGATCATGTTCATTGAGGCGAAATGCAAAGGTGGGAGAGAAATATTTCTCATTAAAGTAGAATCTTTGAAAAGACCTGCCCCCATGCTCTCATAGGCAATATTGGTATTTCCCACATATGGGACATCACCATTTGAAGAATTGGAAGAGAAAAATGTTAATTGATCGATGGTGACAATTTTCCCTTCATGAGGAAAATGGAGCACACGGAACAAAGAGGAAACCACACAAAACATGGCATGAGTCCAACTTCGCCCAAGTAGAAGGTTGTAATGTAGATTTGCATCTACGACTTATACTTCTAATTCGATAGTTTTCCCTTCCAAGGTGATGGTAAAACTCGTGAGAATACCATAAGGATGGGATCCCCTGCCATCAAAGGCTTCTAAGGTGTTTAGAGACTGATTAAGAGGTGGAAAGCCGATGGCTTTCTAGCATGAAACATACATGGTGCAGGTGGAATCACCCTCATCAATGAAAATCCAATGAATCATCTTCCCTTTTATAATGACTTGGATTAAAAACGCAATTTGATGGGGAAGATGAGGGACATGGTTTTCCATTTCAAAAGTGGTCAAATTCTAATCTGCAAGAACAATTCCTCCTATAGTAGATAATAATGATTTATGCTACATTGAACAAGTTTGGAGAACTTCCAAGGCTAACATCGCCGAAGGCACTTGAGCCAAGTCTTCAACAATATTGTAATATTGGGCAGCTCATACATTCAGATTATAAGATGATTTCTGCAGAACACCTTCAGGAGGTGGCCGATAATGGAGTCATTATTGGGTCTCTCAAAGTGAAGAGGACCAGAACTGGGTGGAGTAGAAGTAGAAGGTGTATCAGTGACTTCTTTCTCCATTGTCTGCTTTTGAGGAGTTTGATAATCTTTCAACCAGGTGGTAACAGAAATAGGCATTGTTCCACTCATGTAAACCTAAGAACCAGAAGAGGCAGAGGATTGTGATTATTCTACCAATTGGGTCTGATGTGATGGAAATGGCTCTTTTAGTATATTTGGTGTCCCTTGAGTGCCTTTCAATAAGCTACTAACTTCCACATGACGGGGACAATCCTCGGTATAAGTTACCTTCCTTACAAATGAGGCAAGGATAGTTAGGCTTACGTTTGGAGACATCATCAGTAGATCACTTAGGAGGATCCTGTTTTGGGGTATCATATTTTTCTTTTCCTTTACCCTTCTTTTTACCTTTTGATGTTTTTTGTCGTAGTAGACTGAACGACATTAACCTCAGAGGTTTTACTAGGGTTCAAAGAGGGTTTCGAAGGATATTTGGATGTAGTATTTGAAACAGATTTTTGTTTCGAAGAAGATTTATTGGAAGTTTGAGATATTGATCCAATAATACCATCGACAGACGATACATCCGAAGATTTAGAAGATGGTGGATCCATAGATGGCCTCGGAGCATCAAGCAAGAGATCATATAACATGCCAGATTAGGAATATACCAAATCTAAGTATTGTGCACAAGCAAAGGCTTGATCTTCAGTAACACAACCTCCCTTTGCTATGTCTAGAGAAATTTTGTTGACAAATGATTTGGTAAACCATTCAGTTAATACCTCATAAGGTATTTCAAACTTGATGAGGTGATGCCAACGTCTCCATTCATGGATGTGATCGGAGATGTGGGTAGTAGTATCCGATTTTAGAGATGTAAGCCAATGGGTACCAATTTCATAATGAACCAGTAACTGGAAGTGAGTGAGGAAGGCCATGGCCAAAGAATTGAAGTCTGAATAGGCACCTCGAGGTAACTCGATGTACCATTTCACAGTGGCACTCGTCAAGGTTCGCTGAAAGAGACGTAGACGAACAAAGTCGTCAACCCACGAATTGGATGAACACCATAAGTGGTAAGTCATAACATGGACCTAGGGTCTTCTTTAGCTTTTCCATCAAATTTTGGGCAATTGTTAAGAATATTAGTGAGAACCAGAAGCTAATAAGGCAAATGAAGTATTCGATCGTTAGTGAGCCTTGACACATCCGAAAGATGCAACGTGGCTAGAAATGGCAATTGTGGGTTGAAATGCATGGGAGGTCTTTGATAAGGCCCAATTTGTGGATTCCATCCTTGATGGTTTGGGTTTTTCCCCCAAAATGGTGGATTTCGGCCATAAGGATCTTGATATTATCCCCACTAAGGGATACCCTAACCATAAGATAGATTCTGCCCCCACAAAGGTGGGTTTTGACTAGGGTAATGTTGATACTGACCTGCCATAGGCCGTTGAGAACCATAAGGTGGATAAACATTTTGCGTGACATATGGATTATAAGGCTGTTGTTGTAACTGTTGGCCCTGGTTATAAAACTATTGGTATTTTTGTTGCAAGGGTTGACCTTGTGACTTCAAGGGTTGAAAAAGTTAGTTTTGTTGCTACAAGGGCTAACCTTGTTGCTACAATGGTAGTTGGTAAGGCCCTTGTTGGTGTAAATGTTGTTGATACTATTGCAAAGGTTACCCTTACTGTTGCAAAGATTTCCCCAGCTGTTGTCAAGGTTATTTTTGAATAGTCCCTTGAGGAATTCCTTGTTGGTACTGGTAAGTTCCAGTTGACAATTGACCATATGCACCAAAAACAAGATTTTGACCAGGTTGCATATGACCTACTTGTGGAATATAAGATGGATTTTGAAGTGCTTGTGAACCATATGGAACATAAGACTATTGGTGGGGAATTTGGGCCAAATAAGGTTGTTGATACTAGATATTACTTGCTGCAGCTGGAATAGATCATCCAACGAGATTAGGAATACCACTAACAGGTTGAGTCACTCTAACCATGTGAGGTTGTGACCCACTCACATGGGTTCCACTTGAGACAAGAAAGATATTTGGAAATTCCCCCCCCATGCTTCAAATGAGGTGGTGACACATTTTGTCCACTTGATGGGGGAATTGTGGAACTTATAGGCATATTAACTGAAACTGTCGGTTGCATCAGGATTGTAGGTAACGGTTGGGTCAGAATAGTCGGTTGAATCGGAATTGAATTAATGACAGTTTGCACAGGGATATGAGAGGTCACATTAGGAATAAATGGACCAAAAGTAGGCATAGAATTTAATGACCAAATTGAATTTTGGTATAATGAAGAAGCATTGGGAGTTACTGAAACTAGTTGAGCCAAGGTCATATAACCAAGTTGAAGCATAGGCCCGCAGTTTTCAGGAGGTGGTTGAGATGGAAAACTTCCTACATAAGGAAAACCTTCCAATTGAAAGTCATATTCATAATCATAATCAACACTGGGAGTGTGAGTAGCTGAGACTTCCAGAGGACCTCGAGGAGAGGTTGGAAACTCACCTTTTGATGACATAGGTGGAAACAGTTGTGGAGGGGGAATCCAATATGATGGAGATAACTCCGAAGGTACACCAAGGGTATCATATGGACTATACAGTTGTTGAGGAGATATCACTATCTGCTCAAAAATTGGATTCAAAGGGAATAAAACAAACTTCTATGGACTCTCAGTGGTTTGTGGATTAGACTCCTGAGATGACAATGAGTCTTGAGGTGCGCGAAGAGAAGCAAGGGGTTGGATACTTAGGACAATTCCAATTTCAATAACTTGAGCTTCAACTGACGGTGAAAGTTCAGGATGAACTCCTTGTGATGACTCTCTAGTATCAAATGATGAAAGGGAATAGTGAGGTGAACGCAATGGTTTAGCCACGATGACTTTCTCTCAAAAGAAAAAGGAGAAGAGATAATTTTGTTGAGGGCTTTAAAATTAAAATTTAAAAGGAATTACTCAAAATGAGGTCAAGAAGCAATTGCATGGGTTCAACATATTATCATTGGCAGTTAATTTTATAACTTAAAACAACAAATAAATAAAAAAGGGTTATACTAGGCAAGAGGATTTATCAAGTATCTGTGAACCACTATATACACCTTAGCCAAAACAAAGGACTTGACATACATCGGCCAATATCCCCGAATGTTGTGTTCAATGTATCAAGTTTATAAGGTGGCAGACTCGGTTACCTATGCCTAAAACATAGCAACCTAGTGGGGTCATCCAAAATATACTCGACGGTATGAGGAGTACAAGTCCGTGTTATCGTTGTCTAATGCATAACCATTTGGTGAATGCATTCTGATATACTTGCCATACTGTAGTGCCTCTGATATACCTGAAAGTACTGGACAACCTTTGATATACTTTCGTACTAGAATGAGATTTCACCCCAGAGATACAATGCAGGCAGTTAACGACAGTTACTATGTTTGAATGTGTTGGAACACATCTCTAGCCTATACCTCTAGATATTTTTCATTAGGTTACAAATGCTCCTTAGATTAATGGAGGTAAATTTTAAGTTTATCTTGAATTAGGTTTCAATTTTATGGCTCAACTATGCCACCTGAATTCCTATGATGCAACTAAATGAGAAGAATGAAAGCTTTTCATTCGATGAAAGCTAAACTAATTAGGGAAGAGAGACAACCAAACAATACATCAATCAAGAAAAATGCATCAAAACATATCTCCCTAACTTTTTGAATGCAAGATGTAAAAAAAGAAAACTAATCTTTCACTTTCACTAATGAATGAAATGCAAAAATGCAATCTTATGAGAAACAAAATCACTTTCTTTCACTACGACGTAATAATATTTTTGTTCTTTTCTTTCACTTTGATTCAAAATGCAAACTAATGCATAAGCAAAGGAAAAATGGATTTCAAAATAACTAAAATGAAGATTTCATTCACTTTGGTTTGGAATAAAACAACAATCATTTCAAAAATACTTTAATGAAGAGATCCTTTCACTTTTCTTATCGAAGAAACGAAATCAAAACAAGCATATACTTTCAGTGTCACTAAAGCAAGCAATTGTAATCTACGTTTCACAAAGGAGCAAAAGTAATTTTAAAAGTACAAATATGATCCAATACTAATGAAAAAAACTTCGCAAATATGAACCGAAAGCAACTTGAAATGGTGTATTGATCACAGTAAAACTCCTAAATGGAGATAATTGATCTCACAAAGACAAGTCAAATGATGAGTGAAGGGTAACCTAGACCTAAAAACCCTATAAGACAATATAACTTCAATCACACACCAACAAAAGCAAAGAGAAAATTTCAACCATTAAAGGATAGTAATCAAGGCAAACACAATGAGATCACACTGGAAAAACATTCACAGATGTTAAGACACACTGAAAATGAGAAGAAACCCTATTTTTTTCTAGCCTCTGGGATCAACGCGCCTATGAAAGGAAAAGTAGCATTGAAAGGCAAAGCAGCGCAACTGTTAATCCAAAATCAGTGCTGACAGCACTTCTGTAAAACCAGAAAATGCATTGGGTGAGGAAAAGAAGGAAAAAACAAAAAGTTTCAAAAATCATACTAGACTCAACACTCTCAAGCGAAAACCGGTGACTGTATAAACCTACAGTGATGCACACAAGCCAAGAAATCGACGTTGGTCAAATTAATCAGAGGATCGGATCGAAGAAATGGATGGAAAGGCTATAGCTTCCCCAACGGAGTCATCATTTTGTTGAGTAGGTAAATTCTCGCTGCAGACAAAGACAATCCCTCTAGCCCAATGAGTGGGTCTATCAACAAACGAGACAATCTACAAGACACTTTCCTAGATTACAATCAAAATAAGAGAAGTGGAAGGATACCTACCTTGCTCTAATGATATAATGCACTCCCTTGTTGAAGATATTAATCACTTGCTCCTCAGGCTCAGTCCTTGCTGCTCATAATGTTTGAATACCTGCACAAGAGGCCAAAGACACGACAAAGCATAAAAGTGCAACAAGTATAATCAAATGTAATTCACTTAACATATCAAGGAGCATTATGAAAATGAAGCATTGACACAATAATTTATGGAAATTGAACCAATAGTTGTATATATTAATAAAAAAAGAGGAAGCATACAATCCAGGCCTTGATGTTAGTAGCCCTCCTTGAGTGAATGTCCAAGTCTAATCTCAAGCTCTCCAAGCACTCCTTCTCCAAGCCAAAGTGAATAGTGTGTAGGCATTATCTCAGCATAAGGGTGCAAATAATCAGAGACCAACCATTTGGGAATGGAGGGGGATGATTTTATAACCAAGGAGAGGGAGTTAGGATCTCACCAAAGATAGGGGAAGGTCCTCATCTCAAGGAGGAATCTCATAGGGGTAAGACAAAAGGGTAATATTGGGAGAATTAGACTACATCAACAATGAACATCATCCATCTCTTCGTTCTGGAAGCCTCTAGATCACAAAGCTTCTCCTCCACTTTGGGAAAACTTGCCTTTTAGGTTTCAGTGTGAGTATCCAAGTAAAAGTCGCACTAACAACACGAGGCTCATATGGTGAAACTTGTCATCAGCATGAGAGGCCAGTGTCACAGTCACACTGACCCATAAATTAGGGTTTTGAGGTCATTTTTCTCAAGAAAGGCTCAAGGAAACTTTTCATTAGTTCTTCAAGGAGGAGGTGGACTACATATCAGGTAGGGTACACTATGTATCTGTCAAGGTTTTGGCACTTCGGGGTATGACCCAGGGAAGTGCAAGAGGTGTGACAAAATATTATGTAACACCTCATATTCCATATGAGGACATATGTGATTTCATCTAGTAAATATGTAAGTCATGCCTTCATGTATCTTAAAAGAAATCATTTTTCTTTGACCATGTTCATGAGGTGGAGCATGCATCCTTACTATCTGCAATTATATAATGACATGACTTGACTTATTGAACATATGCATACATACATATTTTCCTCTTTGGTCATCTAGACTTCCTTTAGCAATTTCATGTCCTTAATTGAGAGTGTTTCAATCATCTTTGACATGTTCCATTCCTTTGTCATCGTACCACCATTCTTCCAAATAGTGAATCCCATCCAAGGTGATATTCTTAGCGAGACACTTTCTTATTTCAAGATATGGAGGATATTGGTTATTCTTATCTTGCAAATGCTCCTTTCCAATGTGTATTATGAACTCTATACTATACAACTTCCTTCTACCCATACATACTACTTATGCTTCTAATGAGTTTTTCAAGAGCTACTTTTTCTAATGATGACTATCATAGAATTCTACTTCAACTATTTTTCAAGCTTCCTATGATTATGTATTGAGCTCTTGCTTTAGTCATATGCTCCTATGATGCCATCTTCTAAAACGATGCATCCTATCAAGCTTCTTATGATTCCTACCATGATAGCCATTTTTACAAAAACTGAAAAGAACCTAGTGAAGAATATTATCTCAATCATAGTAGAGATCTTTTACTTCTTCCTTTGTTGACTTCTTCTTCTCAACGTCTTCCACTTCTTCAATGATATGGGCTTCTTCCCTTCCTCTTTTGTTGTTGTCCTTCTTGAGTTTGTGTCAATCTCTCTTGTAGTGCCCATATTCTTGACATCTATAGCATTGAACCTTTGTCATATTCTTCTTCCTTTTTTGAGGTCCAAATTTCCCAAACTTTCCTTTCCTTTTCGCCATGACAGCATATGCTTGAGATACACTTGAGTTTGCTCATTTGATCCTACATCAATTTTTGCCTTCAACATGTTTTCTTCAATTTTGCATTGAGACCATAGGTTATTGAATGGAGTAGCTTCTTTCTTCCCATAGATTCATGATGTAAAGTTACCCCATTCCTCTAGTAGTGCATTGAGCACTATAGTAGTCATTTACTTGTGAGACATTATCTCTCCCAACTCTTGTAGTTGATACCTTATTTTAGAGACCCTCATAAAGTATGATGTTATTCCTTCTTGTTTTGATATCTTCCTCTTGTGGAATTCTTGCCTTAACGAGATCACTTCTATTGTATTTCTTATGGAGAATAATTCTACAAGTTTTTCATATATTTCTTTTGATGTTTCTAATTTTGATACATAGGGTATGAGGGGATATTTAATGGATCCTATGAGAATCCTTTGAGCCCTTACTTCCCCTTTCATGTATTTTGCAAGTGCTTGAGATTCTTCCTTTGGAGCTTAAGTGATTGAGCCCTTAAAAGTTCCACAACTTCATTTCATATGAGGATCAAATCGGTCCTCTTTTTCCATGAAAGAAAGTTTG
The DNA here is from genome assembly GCA_000404065.3 of Pinus taeda. Classification (NCBI taxonomy): domain Eukaryota; kingdom Viridiplantae; phylum Streptophyta; class Pinopsida; order Pinales; family Pinaceae; genus Pinus; species Pinus taeda. The sequence goes on from APFE031129547.1 coordinate 12,568, forward strand.
ATGACCCAACCAACTTGTTGCTCTCCTTGCAAAAATATTTTTTGATAGATTCCGATGTGGACATAAAGATACTTACATGTGAAGATACTCCTTGATGACACTATCTTCAACTTGTTGCTTTCTTCATTTTGATAATGGAATTTTTAGTGAAAGATGTCTTTCTTGATGAGGATGACTTACTTCAAAAGTGATTCTTAACTTTAGGTGGAGGGATGATATGAAATTTTATTAATTGATTTCTTCCTCTTTTCCAAATTCAAATAAAACAAAACTTACAACCGTGTCGATGCTTTGCAAGCATAAAAATGGATCTTGAAACAACAAGTTTGTTCAATGACTCTTCAAACATGAATTAGTCTTCATATGTAACTGAACATAATGAAAATAACACACGTAATCCTTGAAGGCATAAAGAAGAGCAAGACAAAGGGTTTTTTTACGGAGTTCACCCCTCTTGGGCTACATCTACAGGCCTGTCAACATGACTAGACCACACATATATGCAGTATAAAGATGATGTACATAACATTTGCTGCAGGTAAATAAGTGGCTATTGCCCCTACAAGGTAATGTTCTCCTACAAAGAACTCTCAGATTAACAGCAACTCAAAAAATATCCTTCAAAGATGACATGCTTCAACTTAAATTAGCTAAAAACATCATGTGCATGCTTCAATTCCACATTGAAACATATAACCAAAAACTTCATGATAAGAGAAGTTAAACCTGAGTTGAACCCTTCTGGTTTCATTTGTTGCAATAGACTTTTGGAAGTGAGAGTACCCCTACAAGGTCTTCAACATACCCAAATACCTCCTAGAACTGAAAAAGTACCTTGTAGATGTGCTCAAATCATAAATTAGAGGTTACCAATGGGTTTAGAACATCCAAAAACCCCTAAGTAGCCTCTTTCTGAGCTCAATTTGGAGAAGAACTCCAAAAATTATGAGCTCCCAAGCTCTTTCATGAACTTTTGTTATCCTACAATTCGACCTAAATTTGGCTTTAGCGCCGCAAACCTAGAACCGATGCGCAAATCTGGCCTACAATCCCGCCCATGGGAGAAATTCTTAGACACTTAAAATGTCCACTAACCCCCGAAATTCCAAAATTTGTGGTTGTATGGGAGCACGTGGTCGTATGGGAGCACGTGCCCATGGGCTGGGGCTAATCAACTACCCCTACTAGTTGACTCGCAACGATCCTGACACTTGGGCATGTGATGGCGCATTGGAGCCCCTGAAACTTCGGGCTAGAGCCAAAAAATTTGTGCGCGTGCCAACTATTGAGGACTAAGGTCATATAGGGTGCATGTACCCTGGGCTAGCCCCTCGCTCCACCCCTAGGGGTTGGCCCCCACCATAATGATCTTCCTACAGTCATGTGTGGACCATGTGGCCTAAGGCTGGCTCCCATACCTTAACACCTTACCTCGGAGTGCCTAAGGCTCTGCACTATGGTCACATCTGGTGCATATGGCCTAGGTTGAGGCCTTAAACCTAGCGCCTCCTTCTTAGCACTTGTACTCCACTCCTGCCATGGTTCCATGTCATGGAATGTGACTTGGGCTAGAGCCCCTACCTCCCACTCCTCCAAATTGTTGCGCTTGGGGTTTGAACATGGTCATGTGCGATGTTTTACGACGGCATCGAGACTGTGGCTTGGGTCTAGGGCTACGCCCTGATCCCTTGGCTCCCTCTGTTGGTCATGTGGTGTCGGGTGTGGCCATGGGCTAGGGCTTAGCCCTACTCCTTCCCCCTAAATGTGCCATATATCAAACTTATATATGGTTTTTGCACAATGATATACAAGGAACATAGCACGGTATAGTGGTAGGTCGTTGGAATTGTGGGCACTAGGTCTCGTGTTTGATCCTTGTGGGGGTATCTTAGCCCTTGACCATATTTTGGCATGCCACGAGGAGGCCACGTGTCAACCATTCATTAGCCCACATGGATTCCAACCATTGGAGCCCATACAAACACAATCAACCATAAATATGATAAAAAAATTTAAACCAATGAAATTCCAATATCTTTTTACCAATCTGGAGTGGCCAAGTGGCAACCTGCCATTGGTCCAGAAATGTACAGTCAACCTGTCACTTGCAATTTTTTTACTTATTTGGGAAAACGGTCAGTGGACCATAACTTGAGCATCCAGTATCAGATTGAGGTGAAACAAATGTCATTGGATTCAGAATAATAGGCACTTTGATTTGGCACTAGTTTCAACAAGTTCTAGGCACTTTCATTTTCAAGCAGACATTTGATCACTTCATCAAGGGAGATCACCTTGAATCCTTGATGATGATGAAAACACGTTTTTTATTACTTCCCTTGGACAAGTAAACTTCAAGATGATTTGATTTGTATATTTCCTTTATTTAAGGGTAGGGAAAAGGAAAGTGACAATGAATATGTAAAGTGGAACAAAAAGCTTGTAACTGAGCTTTGTGCATTTGTTGGTGGCTTAGGGTTGATGAAAATGTAATGAAGTGTATGTGGATAATGAGAAATTGATAATGACTCTTGTTTGGAAAAAGTGAATTTTGGCATGCAAAATGTCAAAAATTGCAAATCTACTCATTAATTTGGGAATTTTTGTTAAAATAGTCGAGTTTGACTAGCGTTGACCAACCATCTATAGTCTTCAAATTCATGAGTGGATAGGTATTTCACCATCCTTGGACATTTCAAAACTAACCCCAGATCTTCGAATTTGTTAATATGTCATGCAACATGTCAAACCATTAAGCTATTACATGAAGTTTCAAGAACTTGTAATTTTCAGGAAATTCCGTTTATGTTCATGGACTTGTTCTTTAGAATTTCTCATGAAATTAGTTTTTTGAAGACCAATTGTGTGCACAATTATTTTCCTTAATGATCAGTTGATCATCCGAAATCTGCAAAAAAAATTGGCATAAAGACAATTAAGTGTGCTCAAAAAGAAATGGCCAATTCCTTAATGATTCTTACGCAAAAATGAATGCCAAGTGAAACAGCTTAAGGAGAATCAAAAGCATAATTTTAGTCCAATTCATGATGTTGATAACAGTCCATTTTTAATAAATACCCATGAAAAATAAATTACTGCATGTTTGTGTCAGATGGTTCATGGATTTTGCATGGCAAAAAGATTGGCATTAGAGATTTGTTGTGTCTTGCACAATAGTATGTTATATAAAAGCATACAACAAGAATAAAAGCATAGTTGTTAATGCCATCTATAATCCTCTAAATGTTCTATAAATGAATCCTCCTAATTTGCTTCCAAGTGTGGTACCATCTATGTGTCCAACTGTGAAAGTATTGAATCACTTTGACTTGTTGTTCAATTATAAAGCAGAGCACTTGTCAACAATTCATTGTAGCCGATTGACATGCCATTCACCTTCTATATACGGTTTCAATATTTTTGTTGCATGTCAATGTACGAAATGTTTGACTGACTAAGCGATTGTCCAATCTTATTTCATTTGTTCCTCAAAAATCCTTTTTTATAAGAATATTATATTTATAAAATTCTACAAAAATCCACATTGTGATCGAGCAATTATAAGAGTTATGATTAGAATATCATATTTATGAAAATCTACATTGTGAAGGAATTATAAGAAAATAGAAGCTAGGAGCTATTCCAGTTATGACTCTTTGAAATTTTCAATGAAACAACTTTTTTTCATATATAAATTATTATATTTATATGTATTCACAAAATTTACAATACATAGTACCTCCCATTATTGCCCTTTATGTATACCATCGTCACTGAAGAAATCAAAATGTAAGTGAATTTTCAATCATTATTGCACTTAAATTTTGATGCGTGCATACTCTTAACTCTGAATCTATGACCAATTTCGACTACAATCGATTATGGAGTGACGTATATGTGAAGCAAATCATTTCCATACCGTCCTGTCACGCCAACTTGTTCTCCTTGTGTATAGTGGTAGGTCGTTGGAATTGTGGGCACGAGGTCTTGTGTTCGATCCTTGGGGGGTGTCTTGGCCCTTGACCATATTTTGGCATGCCACAAGGAGGCCACATGTCAACCATTCATTGGCCCACATGGATTCCAACCATTGGAGCCTATGCAAACACAGTCAGCTAGAAATATGATATAAAAAAATCGAACCAATGAAATTCCAATATTTTTTTACTAATCTGGGGTGGCCGAGTGGCAACCTACCATTGGTCCAAAAATGTACAGTCAACCTGTCACCTACAAATTTTTTACTTATTCGGGAAAACGGTCAGCGGATCATAACTTGAGCATCTAGTGTCGAATTGAGGTGAAATAAATGTCATTGGATTCAAAATGATGGGCAATTCAATTTGGCACTAGTTTCAACAAGTTCTATGCACTTTCATTTTCGAGCATAAATTTGATCACCTGAACAAGGGAGATCACCTTGAATCCTTGATGATGATGAAAACACGTTTTTTATTACTTCCCTTGGAGAAGTAAACTTCAAGATGATTTGATCTGTATATTTCCCTTATTTAAGGATAGGGAAAAGGAAAGTGACAATGAATATGTAAAGTGGAACAAAAAGCTTGTAACTGAGCTTCGTGCGTTTGTTGGTGGCTTAGGGTTGATGAAAATGTAATGAAGTGTATGTGGATAATGAGAAATGGATAATGACTCTTGTTGGGAAAAAGTGAATTTTGGCATGCAAAATCTCAAAAATTGCAAATCTACTCATTAATTTGGGAATTTCTGTTAAAATAGCTAAGTTTGACGAGCGTTGACCAACCACTTGTAGTCTTTGAATTCATGAGTGGATAGGTATTTCACCATCCTTGGACGTTTAGGAACAAACCCCAGATCTTCGAATTTGCTAATCTGTCATGCAACATGTCAAACCATTAAGCTATTACAAGAAGTTGCAAGAACTTGTAATTTTCTAGAAATTTCGTTTATGTTCATGGACATGTTCTTTAGAATTTTTTATGAAATTAGTTTTTTGAAGACCAATTGTGCGCACAATTAGTTTCCTTAATGATCAGTTGATCATCCGAAATCTACAAAAAAAACTTGGCATAAAGAAAATAAACGTGTTCAAAAAGAAATTGCCAATTCCTTGATGATTCTTACGTGAAAATTAATGCCAAATGAAACAGATTAAGGAGAATCAAAAGCGTAATTTTAGTCCAATTCCTGATGTTGATAACAGTCCATTTTTAATAAATACCCATGAAAAATAAATTACTTCCTGTTTGTGTCAAATGGTTCATGGAATGTGCATGGAAAAAATCTTGGCATTAGAGATTTGTTGTGTCCTACAGATTAGTACAGTACATAAAAGCATACAACAAGAATAAAAGCATAGTTGTTAATGCCATCTCTATTCCTCTAAATGTTCTATAAATGAATCCTCCTAATTTGCTTCCAAGTGTGGTACCATCTATAAAAGTATTGAATCACTTTGACTTGTTGTTCAATTATAATGCAGAGCACTTGTCAACAATTCATTGTAGCCGGTCGATGTGCCATTCACCTTCTATATACAGTTTCAATATTTTTGTTGCATGTCAATGTATGAAATGTTAGACTACTTATTTGACTGACTGAGCGATTGTCCAATCTTATTTCATTTCTTCCTCAAAAATATTTTTTTTTATAAGAATATTATATTTATAAAATTCTGCAAAAATCTACATTGTGATCGAGCAATTATAAGAGTTATGATTAGAATATCATATTTATGAAAATCGACATTATGAAGGAATTATAAGAAAATAGGAGCTAGGAGCTATTCCAGTTATGACTCTTTGAAATTTTCAATCAATTAATTTTTTTTCATATATAAATTATTATATTTATATGTATATTCACAAAATTTACAATACATAGTACGTCCCATTATTGCCCTTTATGTATACCATCGTTACTGAAGAAATCAAAATGTAGGTGACTTTTCAATCATTATTACACAGAAAATTTGATGTGTGCATACCTCTTAACTCTGAATCTATGACCGATTCTGACTACAATCGATTCTGGAGTGACGTATATGTGAAGTAAATCATTTCCATACCATCATGTCATGCCAACTTATTCTCCTCATGTAAATGTTTTTCTATGATTATTCTCCACAAAGTTGGTAATAGTGTTAGGATTCTATCCAATAGATCATATGCCGGTGATCAATGTTAGATCATACCTGATTCAATGATATTTTTTTCATAATTGGTGGAAAATTTCCATTGGCATGCCAAGTTCTTGGCACGATCCATGGAACAACGCATGAAAATTGGTAGCATTGACCACATTTGTTGGAGTTTTAGGATGAAGACATCGGTACCATAATAGCCAACAACAGGTTCCACGTTTGTTTGACTTCTTTCTTGAGGCATGATATGTGCACAAATATTGCTCCACGTTTTCCGCTAGCACTATTGCAATCCATTGTGGTAATCGATGGATTATTTGAATGGAGGTCGGCATACAGTGCACATGCCACATTGCATTTAGTACATGTTACAATGGTGGATGCAAGCGAATCATTTCTTTGACCATAGTTTGTAAATAAACGAGGTGGGGAAGATCAGATTTGCATACCATGTGATCCAATCCTACGATGTGTTCTAGCTCCTCCTGAAGCTTCTTCATCACCGGCGGGTTTCTCAAGGCTTCTACCATTGCCCACTCTATCACTATAGATGCCGACTCTAAGCCACCTAGCAACATATCAAAAATAAGTGCTTTTATAGTATCACGTGAAATCTGGAACTCGCTATCTTTCTTTGCAGAAGCTGCAAGTAAGACATCCACAAGATCAAGTGCAATGCTAGAATCATATCGGGCAACATGATCATCCATTACTTTCTCTAACAACTTAAATATGTTTGGAGATAACTGTCGACTCTCAACACCAAGACTTTTTCACAATGTCGAGTTTTTGAACCACTATACCACAACTTAGGCCACAAAACAAAACAATAATGACTTTCCCCGCATCTCCACCATAGATAATTGAAATTCATTTTGTCTACAATAGTTGTGGTTGTGTTAGTTTCTAAAGGCTCTTATTGTATGAATTATAGTTCATGCATACACTCAAATCCTGGTGTCCAGAAACTATAGAAAATTTAGACTTATCCTTGGATGAAATACTCCTCATGCAATAAAATGGAAGAGTGTCCCTTTATTCTATAATATTAATCCAAGTGAATGCTTTAGTGATGACCTTCCCACATACTTCACATAACTTCGTGTAACTTATGCGTGAAGCCCTAAGAAAATAAACCTCGCATTGTAGGAAAGGAGGTATGCCTCTTTGGATTTCTCTACGCCAAAGTATGTGGCTCCAATATTGGAGATGGCCGAGACCACATAGCCCGAGGAGAGAGAATGTTATACATAGCCCATGATTCCTTTCTAGATTTACATGCTTGAAGCTACCACAACTACGTTTTGGGATGGGGTGTTGCCCTTCGTGGAGCTAGTGGCAATGACAACGAAGAGTAGAGAGATAGATGTTGCTAGCCCATGATTTCATTATATACTGATGAGAGAATAGGTGTTTGAGATAAAGGCACAAGCATATGAGGAGCATAATGGAGAGACGAAGCACAACAAGTATAGATAGTATAATGGAGTTAAACAACAACCATGGGAGTATTGTTATACCTTGAATCACATGCAAGAGCTTGTCAAACTTGTGCATCAATTCATAGATAAGACATCTGAACCTGGACGCAGACATGAAGTAGCTCAAGTGAAGGAAAGGAGGATTGGTTTGTGACTGTCTTGTGGGCTGAAGTGATTATGAACAAGGCTGAGTAGGTGGAGGACATTTCTGGAATGGTACCAGATTCAAAGAAAACTGGAGGAGTTATGCTCGTTTTTTTTAGTAGTCTCGGCAGAGGCCTGTCACCTAACTGGAGCATGGGAAGGGCAGCAACACATCTATGTTGAGTAAACATGTCAATGAAAAGACTCCCAAGAGTCAATGCCTCAACAAATGTACATTAAAGCTGCATTGATTTGATAAAACGCTCCTTTCAATATTAGATTGACCGATTATGTAGGAAACACTGGAGTAGATGGTGGCTTCTTTCCTTTTCTTAAGATCAAGATATTAACTACAAATATTTGCAGCTCGAATCTCTATTCTAGTGAAATGGCAGAAAATCTACATGCAATCACAAAATAATTAATAGCTTCACAAAATCTACATGTAATCCTCAAATCATCAAATTACTCAAATCATGCCCCAAAATCTGCATGCTCAAATCGCTCCTCTCGCATTCTTTGCTTCCGTTATGAACTGTTATATATATTCCGCTTGCCTCTGTTCAATTCAGGAAGCAGGAGCAGCAGCAAATGATTCAGCTGCTAAGTTTGATTTTGATTCCGATATAATCTCTCTTATCATCCATCGGGGTCTTTGTTATTAAATGGAAACATATGTAGCATCAAGTATCTAAATATTTACAAGAGATTCAAAGGAGCGGATGCAGTCATCAAATTAATCCAAAATGCACCTACACGTTCATCATTGTTCCATTTCTCTGAAATTCTCTTGGTACCGAATATTTTGGTGATCTGCTCAAGGCTCAAATTGAAGCAGCTAACAATGTTAACATTGGCAGAAACTGCAAAGGTGTTAGCTTATGATCTCTTGATGAAACAACTATATGTTTCAAAAGTTCGTGATGCAGAGAAATTTTAATACAATTATCAAATCACGAAACTACAAATTTAATTTTGAAATCGAAAATAAATAATTTCTTAAAAAAAATGATTTCGATTTCCTATAATTCTTGTAGTCTTAATGATTTGTGAAAATTCCTAGCAAGAGATTTTTATTTCATTTTGAAAATAAATCAAGATATTTCCTGATCTTCCTGATCGCTCGAAGCACAGGAAGAGAGCATACTAACCTGTTGATTTGTTTTTTTTTTTTTTTGCAGGTTAGTGTGGATGAAGTGGCTCTTAAATTTATTCATGAGAAATGTGGATGATTTTGTTATTATTTTTATTTTAAAAACAAGACTAAAGGAAAACTCTATGAGATCTTATTTTATTATTATTTTTAATCTATGCTACCTTTAACTTGAAAGCTTTTTTTTTTCCTAAGTGTAAGAATACTTCCAGTGAAGCCATCTACGGACTAAGAATTCGAAAATGCTCACATCAAGATTTAAAATTTTTACCTTATGATTTGCAAACATGTGAGTAACCTATCTTATTCTTGGAGTTGGCACAAGGTTCTTTTGAAACCTGTCTTCAATATTGTCCTTACCCTCTAAGAAGTACCTGTTTAACATCTTCAAATTTCTCATCCGTAGATGAATTAGTAAGAAATGGGGGGTTTGATAAAAAACTGAATTTAAAATCAAACTAAGTATGAAAAATAAAAAAGCTCAACTTGAACACCTTTATGAAGATCCTATTGTCACCAGGTTTCACAAGATAAAAAACTGAATTTAAAATCAAACTAAGTATGAAAAATAAAAATAAAAACTCAACTTGAACACCTTTATGAAGATCCTACTGTCACCAGGTTTCACAAGTTAGTCCATAAAAATAAATTGCAATAAAAATAACTTCCTAAGTCTATCTCTAAATGATCTTCCACGGCAACGGTGCCACAATGTTGGGTCTAAAATGTGGATGAAAATTAGAGTTTCATTTACTGTCAACCCGGGAAAGTAAAACTTTGAGGAACATCCACCGTATGTGGACTTAGAGACAAACTAAATTAAGCTAGGTGAAGAAATACCAAATCTCCCTTACAGGAGATCTATTCATTAATATTTTTAACCATATTAAGAAATCAACTAAGAAATGAAGGCATTTAAACATAATTCAAATTGATTACAGGAAATATTAAAGCTCTCTTACATGAGACTATTCATTTATATTTCCAGCATCGAGATCTTTAAACTAATGGAATTAAAAACATAAATGAAAGCTTACTATACCAAAACAAGTATGCAAGTGAGGCAATGGGGGCCCTCCATAGCTCCAAAAGCACTCCTAGAAAGAAGTCAAATGTAGAAGAAAATCCAATCCACTTTATTTATCATCAATTGCAAATTGCAATTACAAGCTCCAAGTTCTACATTCCAAGAGATTCTAAATCTCCATTACAATAATCCTAAAATCTAAAATTACAAATGAAGGACTAAGTTTCTAAATTAAAAATAATAACAATAAATAAAAATAAGATTACAAATTAAGGATATTAATACCCTATTTATCCAAAAGTTATGATAACAAACTCATAAATTGGATCCACTATCCCTCTTCAAATCCATTTCTCAACCAATGGTGACACATACCCTATCCCCTGATCTTCTCATAGGTCCATGATTCTTTCAATTCGAATTTGAAATAAGTGCCACAATGGGGTGCCTTAGAATTTCCTTTGTACCTAACATGGACAACTCATTCTATTTGTTGTATAAGTATATGATATTATTTCTAAGTTTAACCACCAATTCTCTTAAAATACTAAGAATTAATAATATTTTGGAAAACACAATGGTAACCCATTTAATGATGAAAGTGAAGCTGATGTGGTGACATGGTGGTGGAATAGAGGTGAGAAAATGTGTGAATGGAGTGAAAGTGGATGTATTTTAAGGATAGTTCTTAGGCCCAACATTCGTTGAGGGCTTTAAAATTAAAATTTATAAGGAATTACTCAATATGAGGTCAAGAAGCAGTTGCATGGGTTCGACATATTATCATTGGCAATTAATTTTATAACTTAAAACAACAAATAAATAAAAAAGGGTTATACTAGGCAAGAGGATTTATCAAGTATCTGTGAACCGCTATATACACCTTAGCCGAAACAAAGGACTTGACATACAGCGACCAATATCCCTGAATGTTGTGTTCAGTGTGTCATGTTTACAAGGCAGCAGACTTGGCTACTTGTGCCTAAAACATAGCAACCTAGTGGCTTCATCCAATATATACTCGACGATATGGGGAGCACAAGTCTGTGTTAGCATTGTCTAATGCATAACTATTCGGTGAGATTGTTCTGATATACTTGCCATACTGAAGTGCCTCTGATATACCTGAAAGTACTGGACAACCTTCGATATACTTTTGTACGAGATTTCACCCCAGAGATACAATGCAGCCAGTTAACGCCAATTTCTATGTTTAAATACGTCGAAACACATCTCTAGCCTGGACCTTTAGATATTTTTCATTAGGTTACAAATGCTCCTTAGGTTAATTGAGGTAAATTTTAAGTTTATCTTGAATTAGGTTTCAATTTTATGGCTCAATGATGTCACCTGAATTCCTAAATGGAGACAATCGATCTCACAAAGGCAAGTCAAGTGATGAGTGAAGGGTAACCTAGACCTAGAAACCCTAGAAGACAATCTAACTTCAACCACACACCAACAAAAGCAAAGAGAAAATTTCAACCATTAAAGGACAGAAATCAAGGCAAACACAATGAGATCACACTAGAAAAACACTCACAGATGTTGAGACACACTGAAAATGAGAAGAAACCCAATATTTTTCTAGCCTCTGGGATCAACGTGCCTATGAAAGGCAAAGTGTGTTGAAAGGCAAAGAAGCGTGATTATTAATCCAAAATCAGCACTGGTGGCGCTTCTCTAAAACCAAAAAACACATTGGATGAGGAAAAGAAGGGAAAAACAAAAAGTTTCAAAAATCAGACCAGACTCAACACTCTCAAGCAAAAAATGGTTACTGTATAAACCTACAGTGATGCACACAAGCCGAGAAATCGACGTTGGTCAAACTAATCAAAGGATCAGATTGAAGAAATAGGTGGAAAGGTTATAGCTTCCCCAAAGGATTCATCATTTTGTTGAGTAGCTAAATCCTCTCTATGGACAGAGATGATCCCTCTAGCCCAATGAGTGGGTCTAGCAACAAACGAGACAATCTACAAGACACTTTCCTAGATTACAATCGAAATAAGAGAAGAGGAAGGATACCTACCTTGCTCTAATGATATAATGCAGTCCCTTGTTGAAGATCTTGATCATTTTCTCCTCAGGCTCAGTCCTTGTTGCTCATAATGTTTGAATCCCTACACAAGAGGCCAAAGACATGACAAAGCATAAAAGTGCAACAAGTATAATCAAATGTAATCCACTTAACATATCAAGGAGCATTACGATAAATGAAGCATTGACATAATATTTTTTGGAAATTGAACCAGCAGTTGTATATATTAATAAAAGAAAAAGAGGAAGCATACAATCCAGGCCTCGATATTAGTAGCCCTCCTTGAGTGAATGTCCAAGTCCAAGCTCAAGCTCTCCAAGCACTCCTTCTCCAAGCCAAAGTGAATAGCATGTAGGCACTATCTCAGCATAAGGGTGCAAATAATCAGAGACCAACCATTTGGGAATGGAGGGGGGTGAATTTATAGGCAGGGAGAGTGAGTTATGATCTCACCAAAGATAGGGGAAGATCCTCATCTCAAGGAGGAAGCTCATAGGGATAAGATCAAAGGGTAATATTGGGAGAATTAGACCACATAACAACGAAAATCATCCAGCTCTTCGTTCTAGAAGCCTCTAGATCACAGAGCTTCTCCTTCACTTTGGAAAAACTTGCCTTTTAGGGTTTAGTGTGAGTATCCAGGCAAAATCTGCGTTGACAACGTGAGGCTCATATGGTGCAACTTGTCATCAGCACGAGAGGCCAGTATCATAGCCACGCTAACCCATAAATTAGGGTTTTCAACTCATTTTTCTCAAGAAAGTCTCAACGAAAAAATTTCATTAGTTCTTTAGGGAGGATTTGGACTACATATCAAGATGGGTACACTACATATCTGTCAAGGTTTTGGCACTCCGGGGTATGACCCAAGGAAGTGCAATATATGTGACAGAATATTGTGTAACACCTCGTATTCCATATGAGGACATATGTGATTTCATCTAGCAAATATGTAAGTCATGCCTTCATGTATCTTGAAAGAAATCCTTTTTATTTGATAATGTTCATGAGGTGGAGCATGCATCCTTACTATCTGCAACTATATAATGACATGACTTGACTTATTGAACATATGCATACAGACATATTTTCCTCTTTGGTCATCTAGAATACCTTTAGCAATTTCCTATCCTTAATTGAGAGTGTTTCAATCATATTTGACATGTTTCATTCCTTTGTCATTGTACCACCATTCTTCCAAATAGTGAATCCCATCCAAGGTGATATTCTTAGCGAGACACTTGCTTATTTCAAGATATGAACATTCTAATGAAGATTCCAATGGAGTATCTTGGTTACCCTTATCTTGCAAATGCTCCTTTCCAATGTTTATTATGAACTCTATACTATATGACTTCCTTCTACCCATAAGTACTACTTATGCTACTAATGAGTCTTTCAAGAGCTACTTCCTTCTAATGATGACTATCATAGAATTCTACTTCAACTATCTTTCAAGCTTCTTATGATTATGTATTGACCTCTTTCTTTAGTCATATGCTCCTATGATGCCATCTCCTAAAACGATGCATCCTATCAAGCTTCTAATGAATCCTACCATGATAGTCATTTTTACAAAAACTAAAAAGAACCTAGTGAAGAATATTATCTCAATCATAGTAGAGATCTTTTACTTCTTCCTTTGTTAACTTCTTCTTCTCAACATCTTCCACTTCTTCAGTGATATGGGCTTCTTCCCTTCCTATTTTGTTGTTTTCCTTCTTGAGTTTGGGACAATATCTCTTATAGTGCCCATATTCTTGACATCCATAGCATTGAACCTTTGTCATATTCTTCTTCCTTTTTTGAGGTCCAAATTTCCCAAACTTTCCTTTCCTTTTCGCCATGGCAGCATATGCTTGAGTTTTCTCATTTGATCCTACATAAATTTTTCCCTTCAACCTATTTTCTTCAATTTTGCATGAAGGCCATAGATCATTGAATGGACTAGCTTCCTTCCTCCCATAGATTCTTGATGTAAAATTACCCCATTCCTTTAGTAGTGCGTTGAGCACTATAGAGTCATTTACTTGTGAGACATTATCTCTCCCAACTCTTGTAGTTGATCCCTTATTTTAGAGACCCTCATAAAGTATGATGTTATTCCTTCTTCTTTTGATATCTTCATCTTGTGGAATTCTTGCCTTAACGAGATCACTTTTATTGTATTTCTTATGAAGAATAATTCTACAAGTTTGTCATATATTTCTTTTGATGTTTCTAATGTTGATACATAGGGTATGAGGGGATATTTAATGGATCCTATGGGAATCCTTTGAGCCCTTACTTCCCCTTTCATGTATTTTACAAGTGCTCGAGATTCTTCCTTTGGAGCTTAAGTGATTGAGCCCTTATCATATTCCACAACTTCATTTCATATGAGGATCAAATCAATCCTCTTTTTCCATGAAAGAAAGTTTGATGACCCAACCAACTTGTTTCTCTCCTTGCAAAAATATTTTTGATAGATTCTGATGTGGACATAAAGATACTTACATGTGAAGATATTCCTTGATGACACTATCTTCAACTTGTTGCTTTCTTCATTTTGATAATGGAATTGATAGTGAAAGATGTCTTTCGTGATGAGGATGAATTCCTTCAAAAGTGATTCTTAACTTTAAGTGGAGGGATGATATGAAATTCTATTAATTGATTTCTTGCTCTTTTCCAAAATCAAATAAAACAAAACTTACGACTGTGTCGATGCTTTGCAAGCATAAAAATGGGTCTTGAAACAACAGGTTTGTTCAATGACTCTCTAAACATGAATTAGTCTTCATATGTAACTGAACACAATGAAAATAACACATGTAATCCTTGAAGGCATAAATAAGAGAAAGACAAAGGTTTTTTGACGAAGTTCACCCCTCCTGGGCTACATCTACAGGCATGTCAACATGACTATACCACACATATATTCAGTATTAAATTGATGTACATAAGATTTGTTGCAGTTAAATAAGTGGTTATTTCCCCTACAAGGTAGTGTTCTCCTACAAAGAACTCTCAGATTAACAGCAACTCAAAACATCTCCTTCAAAGATGACATACTTCAACTTAAATTAGCTAAAAACATCATGTGCATGCTTCAATTCCACATTGCAAAATATAATCAAAACTTCATGATAAGAGAAGTTAAACCTGGGTTGAACCCTTCTAGTTTCATTTGTTGCAATAGACTTCTGGAAGTGAGAGTACCCATACAAGGTCTTCTCCATACCCAAATACCTCCCAGAACTGCTTCCAAACCCTAACTTATCCATACACCTTTAGTCTCAAAACTGCAAAAGTGCCCTATAGATGTGCTCAAATAAAAAATTAGAGGTTACCAATGGGTTCAAAACATCCAGAAACCACTAAGTAGCCTCTTTCTGAACTCAATTTGGAGAAGAACTCCAAAAATTATGAGCTCCCAAGCTCTCTCATGAACTTTAGTTAACCATGCTACAATTCGACCTAAATCTGGCTTTAGCACCCTAAACCCAGAACCGATGCGCAAATCTGGCTTACAATCCCGCCCGATGGAAGAAATTCTCAGACACTTAAAATGTCCACTAACCCCCAAAATTCCAAGTTGTGGTCGTATGGGAGCACGTGCCCATGGGCTGGGGCTAACCGACCGCCCCTACCGATTGACTCCCAACGATCTTGACACCTGGGCATGTGATGGCGCATTGGAGCCCCCGAAACTTGGGGCTAGAGCCAAAAAATTTGCGCCCATGCCAACTGTTGAGCACTATGGTCATATAGGGTGCATGTGCCTTGAGGCTGGCCCCTCGCTCCACCCCTTAGGGGTTGGTCCCCACAATAATGCTCTGCCTGCAGTCATGTGTGGATCATGTGGCCCAAGGTTGGCTCCCATACCTTAACACCTTACCTTAAAGTTCCCAAGGCTCTACACTGAGGTCACATCTAGTGCATATGGCCTGGGTTGAGGCCTTAAACCTAGCGCCTCCTTCTTAACACTTGTACTCCACTTCTACCATGGTTCCATGTCATGCAATGTGACTTGGGCTAGAGCCCCTACCTCCCGCTCCTCCAAATTGTTGCGCTTGGGGTTTGAACATGGTCATGTGCAGTGTTTTACAATGGCGTCGAGACTTTGGCTTGGGGCTAGGGCTAAGCCCCGATGCCTCGGCTCCCTCTGTTGGTTATGTGGTGTGGGGTGTGGCCATGGGTTAGGGCTTAGCCCTGGCCTCTTCCCCCTAAAATGTGTCATATATCAAACTTATATATGGTTTTTGCACAATGATATACAAGGAACATAGCGTAGTATAGTGGTATGTCATTGGAATTATGGGCATGAGGTCTCATGTTCGATCCTTGTGGGGGTAGCTTGGCCCTTGATCATATTTTGGCATGCCACAAGGAGGCCATGTGTTAACCATTCATTGACCCACATGGATTCCAACCATTGGAGCTCATACAAACACAGTCAGCTAGAAAAAATGATAAAAAAAATCGAACCAATGAAATTCCAATATTTTTTTACCAATTTGGAGTGGCCAAGTGGAAACCTGCCATTGGTCCAAAAATGTACAGTCAACCTGTCACCTACAATTTTTTTACTTATTCGGGAAAATGGTCAGTGAACTATAACTTGAGCATCAGGTGTCAGATTGAGGTGAAACGAATGTCACTGGATTCAGAATGATGGGCACTTCGATTTGGCACTAGCTTCAACAAGTTCTAGGCACTTTCATTTTTGAGCATAAATTTGATTGCCTGATCAAGGGAGATCACCTTGAATCCTTGATGATGATGAAAACGCTTTTTTTATTACTTCCCTTGGATAAGTAAACTTCAAGATGATTTGATTTATATTTCCTTTATCTAAATAGACGTAGGGTATTTGTGGTCTCCTTTTCTGAGGTGATGAATAAACAAGGTTTCCAAGAATACTTCAAATGTAGAATCCTTCTTTGAACACACTAGGATTTTAAGATATTCTTTAGTGACTTTCTTCAGGATGATGATGTAATCCTTGTACTTATAGTGCCTTTGAGATGAGATGTCCCTTTTGACGATTAATGTTCTTGATGATCTTCCAGTGTTTTGGTCCTTGAGTGTCCTTTCCTTGAGCTACCCTTCCTTGATTTGTCACCTTAACTCTGATACCATGTTGAGAAACCTAGGGGCAGCATGTGTAGGTGATTTCTCATACTTGATAACTAATTGTGATGTATTTTTACTTTACTTGATTAACTTATTCCTTTTTTCTTATTATTATCAGTGATCATCTATCATCAACCAACTATAAAAAACAAAAGAACAATGATATAATAGGACACAAGATGAGGGTTGTCGGCTGAGGCCAAGACCTCTCCAATCTTAAGAGGAAAACCCAAACAAATTCTTCTTCTTATAGAAACTTCAATTGATGAATTTCAAGACCTAGACCCTTGACCAAGGCCCCTCCAAGACTATGACAACCTTACCTTTGATATTTGTGACTTCAATCCTGTAATTGCAACTTTGACCTTGACTCTACTTTGACCATGCCACTGTAATTTGATTCTGCAACACTAAGATTTTGGATCTGCAATATGTGATTGCAATTCATACTACAAAAACCCTCAATTAGTTAGATGATGGACAAGATCTCTTCCTTCCTTCTTCCCTTAGATATAGGTTGCTTCCTCACCAATTCGACTTGAGAAATTGACATTCTCTTACTAGATTTCGGCCTAGTCTGCAACAAGGAGATGCCCTAACCCTTCGCATGTGTGAGAGTTTTGATCCAAAACAAACCCAAACAATTTGGTTCTTCCTTCTTTTTCCTTCTCTAGGATATGAGGCTTCTTCTTGTCCCTTTATCAAACTTTCTTGTGCTTGAGTGAGTGTTCTTCAAATGGGGTTTATGGCTCTATATATAGGATTCCTGACAAATACTTTTAGGCCGACTTGTTGCTTCATGAGGCCGACTTGATGCTTACACATTTGACATGGTCTTGGAGGGACTTTTGACTCTAATTTGACTCAAATAAATTATTTTCACAACATGTAACATGCCCAAATGGATCATTCATACATGAAAATGACTCATAAGCCATATAAGCTCTCAATGGGAGCTTAACCTATAAAATAAATTCCTCTTGAACATGAAATCCATACCTCAAGACTGATAATAATTAAATTTAATTTTCTCTTTTCATTAAATATATGAAAATCATGATTACATCTATCATTATGAATACCGAACCTAGTTACATATTTCAACATAGCCTTCGCCAGGAGCAATGTTTATTTGATTATTACGAAAATCATAAATACTATATGAATCGCTAATTCCATGTAATAGTGTTTTGTGACTGGATCTTCATCATAGTCATTGATATCATCATTGTTTTATGTATTTGTCTCACATGCATATGCATTCTTTTTCTGATTAAAGACTTGTTTCCAATCTTCATTTATTCTGACATTCTTTTGTTTATAAAGCATAGTTTTACACAATCCTTTCAATGCCTTCACGACTTTATGAACATGTATTAACCCAACAACAAATATTCTTCTAAACACTTATGAACACGTATTCGCCCAACAAAAATTATGATTTTAAACACTAAACGTCTCTTA
Source organism: Pinus taeda (assembly GCA_000404065.3). Lineage (NCBI taxonomy): Eukaryota > Viridiplantae > Streptophyta > Pinopsida > Pinales > Pinaceae > Pinus > Pinus taeda. Next base: position 31,123 of record APFE031129547.1, read on the forward strand.
ATTTCCACAACCATTGCACTAGATTCATTTATGTCATGAGGAAGTGCAATTTGGATTTTAGATGTGTTGGCTAGTACCTTGATTAGTCCACCATTCAATTCCAATTGTGATTTTCTAAAATGTTGCGTAGTTCCTATATTTGCAAAAATGGTAGTCCTAGTGATATTAGTCTTTCTTCCAATTCATAGAGTTATTTCATTATGGATACTTGTTTATTCTTCCTAATTCTCTCTAGAACTGCAAATTTGATAATTTTGTCATTATCTAATGCTTTTTGGAATATTTTTTCATATACACTTATTGTTGAACACATTGGTCAATTGTTTCTCTATGACATCTTTTTAAAACGAAGTGTGATTACATATTGCACAATCATAAAAATGAACATCTTGTATTTTTTCTAAATATTGTTGTTTGACCACTATTTTGAATGTATAATTAAACATCTATAATGATTCCTTATGTTTATTTGAAAATATCATATTTGGTCTTGATTTTGGTTGCTCTGATGGTTTTCTAAGTAGACTTGTTTCTACAACATCATTGTTTCTTATATGTTTTTTGAGTTGATGCAATGAAAAACATGATCTCTTATTTCCATTGATATGCTTTGTATTCAATTCCATGGTATCTTCATCTATGTTGATATTTTTAAAGTTATTCGCATTATGCCTGTTATGTTTTTTTATAAGGTTCATATTTCTTTTCCTTAGTTGTTTCAATATCATGTAAAATGTTTTTTCCTCTTTCTATTTCTTTCAAAGCTTCGGAATGCAAATAATTAATATTCATACGCAAATTTGATTGATTGTATGGTTTTCTAACTACACTTGTTTTGACAACATCCTTGTTTCTTATATGTTTTTTGAGTTGATGCAATGATAACCATGATCTCTTGTTTGCATTGATAAGCTTTGTATCAAGTTCTATGATATAGTCATCTATGTTCATGTTTTTAAATCCATTCACATTATCCCCATTATGTTTTTTATAGGATTATTCTATATATTGCTCTTCGTTAACTACTTTAATTCCACGTAAAATGGTTTTCTCTTGTACTATTTCTTTCAAAGGTTCATAATGCAAATGATTTATATTCATTCGAAATTGCATAACATGCAATATTGTTACGTTTTCCTTGAATGATCAAAATTCAACTATAATAGCTAAAGAAATTTAGTTGTAACAACTAAACAAAATTCATCTGTAACATTATCCAATCATAAACAAAAAGGCCATCATCTATCTTCCCTTTTTCATATGGCATTGCTAATATTATAATGTTTCCTTGCCAATCTACTATTCCAGGAAATTGCATAATTTCATTTTCATTCATGTATTTTTCTATGTAGTTTAATGCAAACGAATCATTATTCATGATTGCATTGCAAAAAGTCTATGCAATTATGTGTTGTAAACAGGAGACATCATTTTCATTCTGCGTCAATTGACATATTGTTTCAAAACAACTTTCACCATAAATACTCTTGAAACCGAACAATCTCTCAAACCTATGTCTCCTCGTAATTTTCTATTTGCATCCATTTATGTCCCATTTCTTCGTACTTTTTTTATATTCATCATATGTTCATGATCAATTCTTAATAAACAATTTTTCTTGCACAAAAGTGGTTCCAAATGTTCAACAATTGGATTTTCATTGTGAACATTATGTCATAATTTTTTTCACAAAAAAATGCTAATATATTTTCATTCTTATCTTTGACCGAAGTCTTATTAGAATTTTTACCCTATTCAAAAACCAATGTATACAAAATATGTCCCTCCATAATCCTCGTTCTTCCATAATCATAGAAGTTGAAGTTGATTTTGTCATCCTTTCCAGATAAACATTTGGGCTATTTATACCATGCATATTTATCAATTCATCTATGTTCAATTCATGTTGATAAGCTAATACTTCTTCAACATTCCGTCCATCTAAACAATTTCTAAATGTTCTATTGTTCCTTCTCATAATTCTATTGACGTGTATCTAAAATGCAATAGAATCCACATAACATCAAATAGGCAATCTCCGTCATATGCAAAATTGTTTAAATGAAATAGATTATGTTGGCCTAGAATTGCATCTATACGCTCTCTTTTTACAACAAACAAATGCTTCTCCATTGATGCCTTAGCAATCGCGCTTTAAACATGTTCTAAATTTACTATGAGCTTTGCTCCATGATAAGCACAACATAAACAACATTCAAGGAAACAAACAACACAATAGAGCTATACACGATAAATCCATAAGATAATATAGAATATACACATTAATAGCATATGCATATATCCACATTGATGATCCAAATTTAATTGGAAAAAAGTGGTAAAACTCCTATAAAACAACCACATTTGGAAATTAACTATAACAAACTAAGCGATGAATTTGGTCATCCGCACTTCCTCTTACATATATTGTGGAAACACTCTAAGGACTTGCATCTAGAACAAAGGAACCACAATGCACCTGATAAAGATATCGTAGAGTTTGTTCTTGTCTTTGAAAATAAATTCTTTGCATATTTTTTACACTAACAACCAAAGTGCACAACAATTAGCAGAATGTTGCTTACTACTCATTACAACAACTAGCAAAACGAAAACCTAATAGCACATAGCCAAGCCCTTTGAAGAAAATAATTCATAACATACCCCCTAGAGAACTAATTGAGGATGCGTTGACAACATGCATGCCAAAAAATCCATGATGAACACCTGGCCAATGTAACTCTAGACACATTACTTTCTAAAATTTCACTAGGTTCTGTATGATAATTTGGATTTATGCTCATCCATAATTACAGTTGGATGCTATAGAAGTCATGCGTATAGTTATTGATACATTATGTAGAGTGAAAAGTTGTGAAGGAAGAAAGCTTCATAAAACTTAGATTTCTTTGAGCATTTGTGAATTGAAAACTTATTGTCCAATATTAAATGAAATGTGTTTTTAATCCCTATCAAAAAGAGGTGTTCTATGAGAGAATGAGCGTGCGGAATAACAAACACAATCTTTCTACGACAATGTTCCAAACTTCTGCATGCATTCTCCCTCAACACAATTCTTTTACACACTTCCCTTCCACACAATACTATATTCAAAAACCATACTATTCCCAATTTTTATATGATCTAAGCCATTGAACATGGTTTTGAAAACATCATATCAGATCATCAACAAAGAAGAACCACAACAACTCATGTGCATCTTGATATCAAATAAAATGAGCCCACCCTTATTTCGCACCTAATATACCCCCTGTCGCATGGAAACGAGAGAAAATCCAACTTTTATTATTTTCATTACTGAAGCTTTGTAGTTCCTTTTACTATAAATCTCATCACATGTTATATGTATTAATATTTTAAACTCATGTGAATTATAGAGATATGGAACAAACTTTCATTGTCCTTCGTCTGCACTTCCGCAAACTGAGCCACAAAACATAATTTTGAGAACTGGACTTTGGACCACCCGCAAATCAATTTTTCCAGAGCTCTTTTGCATCTAGATATTAGATAAAACAAGCCCACATCGATACATTAGTGTGCACAATTGCTATAAAGTTCAAACGATGTTATTTTTTTTAATAGTTTAATGTTATACAGAGCATGGAGGTGCGAAAGAAGATTTCATTGTGCTTTTATTGTCCCTGTGTACAACTGTACCTTTGCACTCAAATCCACCTACAAAGAAATTTATAAGCACAATTTATCACTCACACTTATTTCAAAAGAACCTTATGAGGGGTGGGGGGAGGGGGGATTTATGTGAAGCTACGAACATGGCGAATAAAAGTTTTCATTGTTTGTTTCTTCCTCACATGCAGTCAACCACCCTTATTTCACAACTAATATATATGTAGCCCAAAATTTTCATGCCCCAAACTTTTGTAGTTATTTTTATTATAAAGTTCGAAAGATATTATATGTTTTAACCATTTAAATTTACGAAGAGTACGAAGATATGAAAAAAAACTATCAATGTATTTCTTTTGCACCTTCGCACTCAGAGACATTGAACATCATTTTGAGAACAGGGCATCAGATCAAACCAAAAATTACATGCCCCAAACTTCAATAAGCCCTTGATGAGAATTTATGAAGGAATGAAATGAAATACAAATATAAACATAAACATAGAGCTACAACGAAAACATATAAACTTCAATTCATTAATAACAAAGTACTAAAAAATGTCTACATGCAAAATGGAAATAAACTAGTTCGAGCAATGGTATCTTATCTCTGAGAAGAGATGTGGAAGCTACATGCCTCCTGAAATGTGTCACAGCGAGGCTCGAAGGCATCACTATAATTGAGAAACATTGGAAAAGCTTAAACATCCAAAAACATAAGCCTAGGAGATAAAGCACCAAAAGTATGTGGACCTCATTAATGTTAGTTTGAACATCAACTTCTCGGGGTTGTAACTTTTGCATACAATCTATATTTGACACATATGATATCTATTTAGAAAGATATATTCTACGACAACAAATTTTGACTACAAACCTCAATCTTTGCCTTCATGTCTCCCCGTTTTCCAAAAAAAATGTCGTTTAGGGCCTCAAAACGGCTTTGGAAGTATAAAAAACCAAAAAATTGCCAAAAATACTACATTATGCTACAATTAAGGAAAATGAAAGAAACTATGGTTGGGGTTCAAGTGGAATTGGTGGTTCACCACCAATATTCACTTGGATCAACCCCCCCGCCTCCTTAGGAAGCAATGGTCCCCATTGTGTTGAGTGCCTCCATGAAATGGGGAAACTTTTGTTGAACTTGGCCCCTGGTGAGCCAAATGCCTTGGTGCAGGAGTTGGCTAGCTTTGAAAACTTGATACAGTTGGATCTTCTGTTGGAGAGTGGTCTTGATCTATGTGTCCATGATCTGATCAGTTTTTCCCTGCTCCATGCATTCTGGGTTGAGCTCTATTGGTGTCAGTTGTTCTGCAATGTCTAATGTGTCCAACAATGGTGAAAATTATGGTTGAGGGTGGTCCACATTGAACATTTAGTGCAGACCAAGGAATGAGGGAATGATGATCTCAAAATCTTTGTCTCTAATAGCCTTGGTGTTAATGTAAGGCTCGTATCGAAATGGTCAGAGCTTTCGATGGTCTCTGACAAGGTTTTGTTTTTGAAAATGCAATCAAACTTTGTCGCCTACCTGAAACTTATGTGGCACCCGATGTTGATCATGTTGTTGCTTGTACTTGGAATTGGACTTATCCAAGATGTTTTGCACCTACTGGCGAATGCGTTGCATGTGTTCAATAAACCCGATTTCTTTATTAGCCTCAAACTGTACATGTGTGGATTATGTTTGTGTAGTTGAATGGCAACATCAATCACACATAATGGTTGAAATCCCAGACCCACTTGAAAGAGACTGGTACCAATCAAGCTACGGAGAGCTCTGTTATAAATATGTTGCAGATAAGGAAGTCTCTCATCCCACGTTCATGGAAGGTTGGAGTTGTACATGTGTAGTATGTGCACCATCATTCTGTTGACGAACTCTATCTCACCATCAGTCGAGGGATGGAAAGATGCCAAATTAGTGAGCTTGGTGTCCAATAATGTCCAGAGGCTTGGCCAGAATGCTCTTAGAAACCTACATAGTCATTACCATGCTTGGTAGAAAGGAGGCCTAACAGATAGTCCATGTATATGGATTTCTAGGGTTGGTTGGGAGTAGGCAGAGGAGTGTACAGGCCTTGTTTCTTGATGGTTGGCTTGGCGATGGCACAGGTAGTGCGGGAAATGATATATTTTCCAACATCATGTCAGAGTTTTGGACAATAAAAATACTTTTGTATTACAACCACAGTTTTCTCCACACCAAATTTTCCTACGACCTGACTACAGTGTAACTCCCAAATTAGCTTGGCATGCTCACTTGAAGCAACACAAAGGTGGACCTGGTAGCATAACAATGCATCCTAGAGGTGGAAATATGGAACTTGCTAATCCACTCGCATTTGGCATGTGCTGGCATTAAACTCTCAATCATTTTTGTATGTTGTAGCCATCTGAAGGTCTTGTGGCCACAAGTGATGAGAACAGTAGCCAATGTTGAAACTGGGGGTTGACTAAGGCAATTTGCAACATTATTGGTGTTTCCCTTGTTATATGTAATGTTCAAGTGGAATTATTACGAATATATAGACCACTTCTGATGCCGAACATTTTACAACTTCCCTTGTGTCTGTATAAACTGAAGAGGTTGGTGATTTGTGTGGATGATTGTCTCCTTCCCTAGAATGTAATGTTTCCATTGTCAGCATACCTGCACAATAGAATACATCTCTTTATCATAGGTGGGGTATTTCCTAATAGTTTCAGAAAGTGTCTCACTGTGATAGGTCATCGAATGCCCTTGCTGGATGAGAATTGCACCAATAGCATAATCAAAGGTGTTTATATCAATTTCAAATGTTGTTGAAGGTCTAGAAATGTGAGTACTGGTGCAGAGCAAAGGCAGTGCTTCAGCCCAACAAATGCCTTCTATTGGGACTTGGACCAGGGAAACATTATTTTCACTCCGCCCTTGGTAACTTGACTCAAAGGCCAAGTCATATGAGAGAATCCCAACATGAACATATGATAAAAATTGGTAAGGCCCATAAAGATGTGAAGTTATGTTAGAGTAGTCAGGGTTGGCCAATCCTGAATAACTTGGATCTTAGTTGGATCCACGTGCACATCTCGCTCATCATTGATGTGGCCTAGATATTAGATAATCTCATGCCAAAGGTGCATTTCTCTAAGTTGGAACATAGTTTGTGTTGCCACGTGGTTTTAAGGACCTGTCGAATATGTTGCAGGTGCTCTTCCCAACTCTTGTTGAAGATGAGGATGTCATCCAAATTTACAACCATGAATGAGTTGGGGAAGGACTGCAAGATGTCACCCATCAATGTCATAAAATTTTCAGGCCCATTTGTAAACCCGAAAGGCATGACCAACCACTCAAAAAGTCCCTCTTATTTGAAGGTAGTCTTCCACACATCTGTGGGTTCTATTGGAACCTGGTGATATCCAAACGTCAAATTGATTTTGCTGAAATACTTGGCCCCCTTGAGCTAGTCAAGAAGGTCATCAATCTATGGGATTGGATATCCATTCTTAACATTGATTTTTTTTTAGTTCTTGATAATCAATGCAGAGCCTCCGGGTTCCATCCTTATTTTGTACAAGTATAATTGGGCTCCCAAGAGGTGAGGAACTTGGTTGGATGTGCCATTTTATAGAAACTCCTAGATCTACCACCTAATTTCTTCATTTTCAATAATGGAGTAGTGGTATATCATCCCACTGGGTAGAGGTGCTCCGAGAGTTAGATTAGTCGAATACTTTACCTGATATTGCAGAGGTACCCCTGTGGGTGAGGAGAAGGTGTCCCTGTCCACCTACTTTTGTTGCGTGGGGGAACTCTTCCTTGGGGCCCTAGATGTGGCCACTATCTTCCCCTTACTTTGAGATCGAATCAGAAAGAAAAATAAAAAAATCCTGGTCTAGGAGATGATCTTACTACATTTCTTAGCAGAGATCAAAGAGATGGCAGTAGGCGGAGCTACCTCCAATATATTGTATAATTTTTTGCCCAAAATAATAATAACAGTGTGAGGCTTAGACTCATACACGACATGATACTTCCACAAGTATGGTTGGCCTAATAACACATCACAAACATTAAGAGGAGAAACATCACACAATACCTCATCCATGAAGGGTTTGACGTTGTAGGGAAGGCGAAATTGTTGGCTAACGTGGAGATCTCGTTCTTGGAGGAGCCACACAATAGTGTATGGTTGCGGGTGTGGTGTGGTCAATTGGCCCAATTTCTTATCAATCTCTATTTAAATGAGGTTCTTTTGGCTCCTATTATCGATAATGAATTGCAGCGAAGAACACTTCACCCACATCTCTGAGTGGAAGAAACACTCCCCCTCCTTTGGATCTTCAGTTTCGGTTTTCTGAACATTAATGGTGGAAACAGTGGCACTAGATTTTGTATCAATGATATGCTTCCCCTTGTCATTCCCCTTGTTGATTTTTGGCTAAAAATTAGAACATGCATCAAACTATAAAGCTTTTAGCTCGACCAACAATTATTGCTTAGCACAACACTCATTTGCATTGTGAGTGGGGCTCTTATGGAACTCACACCACTTTCCTTGTCCTTCTTTGTCTTTGTGGTGCCATTCTTTGCTTTTGACTTTGATGGGTTGTCTTGGGTCGCTCCACCTTGGCTCTATCATTTGTTCTGCAGTTTGGGGGTGCTCTTGCCCTGCTTCTGATTCATAGATCCAAAGTCACGCTTCTTTCGTTTAATGTTTTGTTCAATCTTGGCAGCATATCAATATGTTGCACCAAGTAAGGATATGTCTAGGAACTCCATTTCTTCCTAACTATATTTGTGCATACAACAACGGTACTTGAGAACCATATGTCACTGAAATTCATTGATACCTAACTTTATACGTAGAGTATGAAAAATATTTGTGAACTCATACACATCTTGGTCCCTTTGTTGTTGTAGTGTGGTCCATTGCATGTATTTGGCCTCATAGCTCCCCACATGGTAATACTATTCCTTGAAAACACCTTAGAAAGAGTTCCAAGAGGGTGCGTCTATAAATAGAGAGGGTTCTTCATCCCTTTTCTCACAGTAATTTTCCCACTAGTCCTTGACGTGGGGAGCGACCTTAAGTAATCCAAAAGTAATATTTTCCCTATCAAAGAAAATATGGGCCAAAAAATAACCTTCCATTAGATTCAACCATTTCTCTTTCACATCTATATGTATTAAACCTTCTAATATAGGGATATCAAAATTAACTTGTACCTTGAAGGAGGCGACACCTCCAAAGTGGTTTCTAGATGAAGATGTGTCACCTACAGGCATCCACTAAATGATCTGGGCAAAGTTGTCCATCATCTCATTCCTTTGTCATTCAAGGGATTCTTCAAGCAACAATTTTATATGATCTCCTGCTCCCTCATATTTCTTTTATTCTACCAAGAGAGGTCATTGATGTCAGTAGGGATGGTCTTGCAAAGGGTCAACCAATTCGAGTCCCAACTCCTTATACCCCAGCCTCATTGGAGTCGTGCACAAAAAAACAGAGAAAGAGTAGACCATTATGATACCACTAATCTAGATTCATGAAAAAAACCAAAACAAAACAAAACAAAACAAACAAACAACAACAACAACAACAAAACAAAAAACAAAACAAAACAAAAAACAAAAAAAACAAACAAACAAAAAACAAAACAAAACAAAACAAAAAAAACAAACAAACAAACAAACAAATAAAAACAAAAACAAAAACAAAAAAAACAAACAAACAAACAAACAAAAAACAAAAACAAAAACAAAAAACAAAACAAAACAAAAACAAAACAAAAATAAACAAACAAACAAACAAAACAAAACAAAACGAAAAAATTTAATTCATGATCTAAAAATGGAGGAGGAGGACAATTTCCTGTTCCTAAAAACAGGGATCGTTCTATGACACTTTGCAAGGAAAAATGGGTCTTAACACAAAACTTGTTTTTCAAAAGTTCTCTTCAAGATATGAGTTAGTTTTAACATGTAAGCTTAAGCATAAGCAACACAACATCACCTAACTCATACATGAATTCATGAAGAGTAGAAAAATGGATTTGGCGACGGAGTTCAACCCTCAAGGGCTACATCTCCGGGCCTACTAACATAGCTAGACCGCTCCATATATTCAATGGAAAAGGAGTACATAAAAGTTTGTTGATAAATGTGCCTATCTCCCCTTCAATGAAATGTTCTCCTGTAAATAAATCTCACATAAACATCATGACAACCTACAATCAATCATTAAGACATCAACAACACACGGTGTCTTCTATGAAGACCATGTACTCTATTTGAAAATGAGTAAATAAACACTTCAATTCCACATTTAAGGATAGATAGAAAACTTTCCTCAACAAAAAATAGTGAGAAAAGTATAGAAGAGTTGAACCCTGTAGGTAACAACTATTGTAGTAAACTTCTAAAGGTAAGAAATCCCCTACAAGGCTTTCTCCATGCTCAAACACCTTCAAGAACTACTCCAAAACATTGATTGATCCATACACCCATGAACTTGAAATTGCAAAAGGTTCCTTTAGATATGCTCAAATAATCAAATAGAGGTCACCATTGGATCTAGAATGTCTAAAAACCCCTAGGTAGACTCTTATTGAGCTCCAAAAGGACAAAAAACTCACAAAAATATGGCTCTACAAGCTCTCCATGTAGTTGTGCTATTATCCATCCTACAATTCGGACCAACAGTATAATTTTCCTACAATTTCGCCTTGTTTTCCATTGCGGAGGCGAAAAATTCGCCCTCTAAAGGTGCAATTTGTTGGATACTTAAATTTCCCAATAACTCTTATGCGAAATAATCTAGCCACATGGACCATGCAACCGGGGGTTGGGGCTAATCGCCCGCCCCTGCCGGCCTAGCCCCTTATATGTCGAGTCGGTGTCATGTTGACTCCCATAGGGCCAAGGTCCAAACCAATGACCCACCCTTACCGTTGAAGCCCCCTTTGTCATGGTGTCACAGTCACGTTGGTGGCCATATGACCTGGGGTTGGTCCCCTTATAGAGCTCTCTCTGCTAAGTGCCTTCACCACTGTCATATGCGGGTTCAAATGACCAAGGGCTATGAGCTATTGTAAGCCCCCTCTCCATATGCGCTCCAGTGGCTCCATATGTGGTCACATGAGGGTCTTATGACTGGGGGCCAGGCTAGGTCCCGAGCACCTTTGCTTTACACCCTGGGTCGTGTGGTGGTAGGTGACCAAGGGCTGGGTCTGACACCCTGGCCTCTCCTCCCATATATGCATGATGTAAACCTTAAATAACATTTGCGTTCTAATGGTTAAGAACCACCATGAAGAGAAATTGGTAGAGAACAATGTTTGTAGGTTTGATGTCAGGGGTTCGATCCCACCTGGGGCTCTGGCCTAAACCATAAAATTTTTGCCAACCACGGGGTGCCACGTGGAAATCTCTAGTTGGGCTAGGGGGAACATCCTAATTGGTCGACCACAAAAAATCACGAACCAATAAAAATACGAGCACCTACACAAACCGAAGCTTGACACTTGGCAACACCAGATTGGATCATACATGCACAGTCACCCTGGATGATGTCAACTATATGGAAGCCCAGTGAACTGGCCAATCAACAACCTTGCTCATTTTTTAGCTATTAGGCCAAACGATCAAAACGCGATAACATGAGCATCTGGTGTCAGATTGAGGTGAAACGAACATCATTGGATTAAGAATGACGAGCACTTTTAATTGACTTTGGTTTAAAGACTTTTTGGGTACTTTCATTTTTGAGCTAAAATTTGATCACCTAATCACACCTACCCACTAGGAACTTTTGGACTCCAAAATTTTATTTCTCCCTGTAAATAAAATGAGGTTGAAACTAAAAATTACCCAAAATTTCAATCCATATGCTATATTTTTAATTGGTGACCTTCAAGCTCCAATTAAGGAACTTTGTCTATCTTCTTTGTGAAGACTTATTGTCCTGTTAAGAACCGAACCAAAAATTATTATTGCTAATGTAGGAAAAAACACTGATGAGTGGAATCTGAACATTCTCTTTAATCTCATCTTTGCACGACTCAAAACAAATTCATCTTAAAGTTCAACTGTTGAAGACAAACTTGACTCCATCTTGGAAATCATAAGAAATATAAAATTACTTTACTGTCCTCAAACTAAACTTGTACACAAAAGTACACTGTTGCAAAAATTCAATGACATAATTGGCTTTTCCTACAAAAACATAGTCATCTTGTATAATATTAAACAAAGGCTATATTCACAATTATTTTCATCTTGAATACATGCATCGGTGAGTACATGACAAACTTGTAGACAAATTTGGATGACAACTTGTACATTCCAAAGGTCCTTACACATATGGACTTATAAACAAGCCAATAACATAATATCAATGAAAGATACTTGTTTCGCATATTGACTATTATTGTTCACTTTTCAAAAGTACCCAAACAGGTAAACAACAACAAGTAATTACAAATTTACAAAGCAATTTTAAAACAATCTACTCAATCTCTGCCTCACATAGGCTTATGGGTTCTCTTTTGCATCAACTTTGCCTTTAAGGTTGCTTTAGGATTGTTGTGAGTCCTCTTTGTCACCTTTTTCTTCCCTTGCATTAGGTTTCACAATCTCTTTTCCCTTCTTGGAACAAAACTCTGTATGTAATTTCTAACATCATTCATTTCCATTGCCATGCATCTTACACTGGGTATAAAAGAACTTTCTCTTGCTTTCTGACAAGGAAGTCCTCTCATGCGAAGGAGATTCATCATGCTTGATGCCTAGAATCTGATCCATCCTTTTAAATATTACCATGCATTGCTTACAGACAACCGTGCAATGATCAAATACATCACATAAAGTACAAGGATACATATTCCATAAATAGTCAAAATTACCATCATTTGGAAAACAACCATGAGATTTATGTATGTCCCTTTATGCGGCATCTTTGACGATGTGGAGTGGAAAATGACATGGAAGGTCCTTTCGAGCATTCATCTCTCTTAGGAGACAAATGAACATTGTGAACACCATCTTGGTGTGACATATCATCCTCAAATGATTGTTGTGCCTCAAATCATTTAGAGCATTCTCCAAACTCCCTTTGACCATATCCCAATCCTTGATACTTTGGTCTCTCCTTTACTGTGATTAGATTCGTGAACCCTTGGCCATTAATGTTGAGGCCTCCTCCTTCATAACCCATTTTAGAAATAAACTTCATACCAATTCCTTTGGTATGTTGCTCAAATGTTGCAAAAAAGATGTTATGAAGATAAACAAAAGGAATTGTACTTGAAATGCGTATTCCCTCCTTAAACTTGTTATTCATATTTTTAGCTTTTGATGATGATCACGACATTGCAGATGACTCTAGCCACCCACTTTTACCAACTGGAATATGGTGATAATATTGGAGATACTTGCAAAATGCACATGCATAATTTTCCTCATATGGTCCATAACTACTATGTGAACCATGCCCACATATTGGTTTAATTTTGGAGGTGTCTTTTGCTATCACAAGAGTGGAAATTTCAACAACTTATTCCTCAAGCACATGCTGCAACTGAAGGTTCATATGCATCTTCTCCTCTTCGGCCATTTCTAGCAATCTTCTCAACTCAATTGTATTCATACAAAGAGCCAAATTCATCTCCTCTAGCTCTTGGAGACTCTTTTTGCCCATTCTTGAAACTTGGTCAGATGAAGCTTTGATACCAATTGATCTGAAAATGGAGGAGGAGGACAATTTCCTCTTCCTAAAAATAGGGATTGTTCTCCGAGGCTTTGCAATGAAAAATGGGTCTTAACACAAAACAAGTTCTTCAAAAGGTACCTTAAAGATATGAGTTAGTTTTCACATGTAAACTTAAGCATAAGCAACACGAAATCAGATAACTCATACAGGAATTCATGAAGAGTAGAAAAAAGGATTTGGTGACGGAGTTTACCCCTCATGGGCTACATCTCCGATCCTGCCAACATAACTAGACTGCTCCATATATTCAATGGAAAAAGAGTACATAAAAGTTTGCTGATAAAACATGTAGTTATTTCCCCTTCAAGGAAATGCTCTCCTACAAAGAACTATCACATAAACATCATGAAAACCTATAGTTAGTCATGAAAACATAAGCAACACAAGGTGTCTCCTACAAATACCCTATACTCCGTCTGAAAATGAGCATACATGAGCATAAAAGCACTTCAATTCCACATTGAAGGAAAAATAGAAAATTTTCCTCAACATGACACGGTGAGAAAAGTATAGAAGAGATTAACCCTGCAAGTAACAACTGTTGCAATAGACTTCTAAAGGTAATAAAACCCATACAAGGCCTTATCCATGCTCAAACACCTTCAAGAACTACTCCAAAACACCGATTGATCCATACACCCATGAACTTGAACTTGCAAAAAGTTCCTTTAAATGTGCTCAAATTAGAAAATAAAGGTCATCGTTGGATCCATAATGTTCAAAAACCCCAAGTTAGACTCTTCTTGAGCTCCAAAAGGAAAAACAAAATCACAAAGATATGGTTCTACAAGCTTTCCATGTAGTTTTGTTGTTATCTATCCTACAAGTCGGACCAACAGTGTAATTGTCCTACAAATTCACCCTGTTTTCCACTGCGGAGGCGACAAATTCACCCACCGAATGTGCAATTTATTAGATACTTAAATTTCCCAATAACCCTTATGCAGAATAATCTAGCCACATGGATCATGTAGCTGGGGGCCAGCGCTAACCACCTGCCCTCGTTGGCCTAGCCCCTTATTGTTGGGTCGATGGTCATGTTGGCGCCCATGGGGCTGAGGGCCGAGCCAGTGGCCCACCCTTACCATCAAAGTTCCCTCTATTATGGTGTCATGATAACATTGGTGGCCATATGGACAGGGGTTGGTCCTCTTACAGAGCTCCCTCCGCCGAGCGCCTTCGCCACAGTCTTGTGTGAGTTCAAATGACAGAGGTTTAGGAGCTATCCTTAGCCCCCTCTCCATCTGCACTTCGATGGCTCTGTTTGTGGTCACATGAGGGTATTTTGACCAGGGGCTAGGCTAGGTCCTGAGCCCCTTTCCTTTTCACCGCGTTCATGTGGTGGAAGTGATCGGGGCTGACAACCGGACCCCTCCTCCCATATATGTGTCATGTAAACCTTAAATAACCTTTGCGCCCATAGTGGTTAAGAAACACCATGCAGAGGAATTGGTAGAGCACATCGTTGGTAGGATTGAGGTTGAGGGTTCGATCTCGCCCAAGCCTCTAGCCTAAAACATAAAATTTTAGCCAACCGTGGGGTGCCATGTGGCGGCCTCTAGTTGGGCCACACGGCACACCCTAATTGGTCCACCACAAAAAATCACAAACCAATAAAAATCATGAACACCTGCCTGAATTGGAGCTTGACACTTTGCAACACCTGATTGGTTTGTACCTTCATAATCACCCTAGATTATGTCAACTATATGGAATCCCATTCAGCAACCCTTCTCATGTTTTAGCTATTGGGTCAAACAATCATAACGCGATAACTTGAGCATACAGTTTTGAATTGAGGTGAAATGAACATTATTGGATTTAGAACAATGAGCACTTCGACTTGATGCTAGTTTCAAGACTTTCTCGGAACTTTCATCTTTGAGCTAAAATTTGATCGCCTCATCAATTCATTAATAGAAAAGTACTGAAAATTGTTTACATGCAGAATGGAAGCAAACTAGCTTGGGCGATGGTAGCTTATGTGAGAGAATAGATGTGGAGGCTATATTCCTTTTGAACTATGTTGCAATTAGGCTTGAAGGCATTTTTATTATTGATAAATAATGGAAACCCTAAACATCTAAAAAACTAACCCTCAAAGATGAAGTGCCAAAATTTTGTGGGCCACATTGGGGTTAGTTGATACATCAACTTTCCAGCTTCGTAACTTTAGCACACGATCTCCATTTGATGCATTCAATACCTCGTTATAAATATCCATCAAAGAAAAACAACTTTCGATTGTAGACCCCTAGAAATAGGTATGTGTTTTCCTTATTTCCAAAACAACTTTGTTTAGGGAAATATGCAACAATTAAGGAAACTAAAACAAAAAATGGTGGGAATCCGAGTGGAATAGGAAGGTGGTCATTGATATCCACCTAGTTCAACCCTGGAACCCCTCGACATTATTATGCTACCACTCTACCCAATGATTCCAGGCCTGACACGATTGCAAGCCCCTTACGTAGGTGCAAGGGGAAGGGAAGACACTAATAAAATTTCCATGAAGTTGATACATTTTGTGAAGTGAGAAGATGAAAATGAAGAAATGAGGGAGTGGTGGGCGGGGAGGAGCTGGATAAATACTCCTTCACACTCTACATAATGTACCAACATTTCCTAGGGATAGCGATAATTATTTGTAGTTGGTATTTGATCTTTCTTTTTGTAAGCTTGGTAGATCCCTCCATTTTCATTAATAAATAAGCAATTTACAACCACATAAAACAAGTTAGGTGGCCTCAACTTGCCCGAAAGGAAACCAAGTTTGTTGGCCACTTAACTGCTTGATAAGCCATCTAGTAACAAAAAGTAATAAGTATTTTTACCCAAGCTATATAAGTTTGTATATCATGTCCTTGCCCATACTCTATTTGCCTATAAACATAATGACTTCAAACTGAAAAGTAAAAGCTATCTGCATATGTACTAATAAAAATTGAAAACCATCTATCATTTTAATCATCCTTCTCAGTAGAGGCGGATTCGCCAGAGTCAAATACTTAGCGTTGGAACCAGACAGCACTGTGTATGAGAACAGACAAAGGAAGTGTTTCACAATGCGGCTGAGGCATCCATCCTATTTTTGCATTTGGAAGTGCAGCTTCTGGAAATCTTGTTTGTAGTTGGGAAATTTTTTCATTGTTGTCGTCATGCTCATTGAAATTTACTCCAGGGCCTTACCTAGGAGACTTTTCATAATCCAATACAGGTACATGGTCTTCTTGAACTGTGGTACCCTACCTAGAGTATGCCTAGGGTCTGGCATCATCGTGCACCAATCCTCCATCTCTATCTTTGTCGCACTCTCCTGACGGTTCAAGTCAGCTTCCCATTCCTCAATCAAACTTCTAATCTCTTCATTGGTCCCCTCCCGGTATGATTTGGCCGCTTCATTAATGAGGTTGGCGACCAATTTTCTCCCATGTCTACCCCGCGAGGATCTGGGCTCGTCCTCTTGCCCAGCGACCTGAAGCCTCCCCCGTCGACCTCTAGCCTTCACTTCCCTTGCCATCACAACACAATCCTAGTGCCTGGTAATGAAATAGGAGTTGACAAATCCCTGTGCAGGTGAGAGTGCAAGCCTAAAAGCCCTTCGTGCCCAGGAGATCCTATCTCTCTTTGCACCTGCCATGGGAGAAAAAAATTGTAATTGACTTAAAATTATGCATTGTCTCTCCGCCACCGTAGACCCTGAAACCACCTGAAGTCTGCTAACCCACCCTGGAATTAAATCCCATCACCCCTAGGCCCATTTTCATAACAACCAGAAACAAAAATTTCGAGCCCATCATAGCCATCTCTCGTACCATTATGATAATTCGCATACCTTAGATGATGCAACACCTCGAAAGCGACCTCGTAAATGATTCGATACAGGTCGTGGGTGGGAAGCCCCAAAACCCAGGCAACCATAGGCCCATTTGCATGACAACCAGAAACAAAAATCCTGAGCCCCTCATAGCTAGTTACAACACCAGTATGACAATTCCCATACCTCGGGTGACGCAACACCTCAACAACGACCTCACAAATGCTTGGGTGACACAACACCTCGACAGGGACCTCGGAGATGCTTTGACATAGGCCATGGGTGAAAATCCCCGAAATCCATCAAGCCATAGGCCCATTTGCATAATGACCAGAAACGAAAATTCTAAGCCTATCATAGGCAGCTCCAACACCATTATGACAATTCCCATACCCCGGGTGACACAACACCTCAACAACAACCTCACAAACGCTTCGACACAGGCCATGGGTACCAAGCCACGAAATCCAACTAGCCAAGTCATTACCATAAACCATAGTAAAGTAGGCCCTAAAAGTAAACATAAACTGACATCAACCTAATCCCATACCCCCTGGTCTTCGAACCAAGCCAAACTGCAACATTTCCTAGGGTTAACACCACTGCCCCAGATCCTAATTAATCCCATTCAAGAGAGGAGAAATTCATAGCTAATCGATGCTGACGTGATTCTGGTGAGGAAAAAATCCTGCTACTAAACTACCAATGCCATACACTTCCACCAGCCCAATTTACCCCCACTCGCAGGCAAATTTCTCCTATGCAGAACCCAATTCCAAAATAAACACTTGGATGCATAGAGGAGGAGGGGAAAAACAATTTACATACTAGATTAGCCTCACCTGGAGTTGAAGAATCCACCGCCGCTTCTAGAGATGATGCGCTTCACTGTTTGCGAATTCCCTTCACTGGAGTCGTTGCACTACAATCATTTAGGCGTAGAAACAACCTACAACCCTCTCAAAACACTTTCCATTGGACTAAAAACTTAACAAAATAACTCTACCTCCTTCCATTGCGATGATATCCTTATGCATGAAGCAAGCCAACGCACCCATCTCCTCGAGCGTGTGGGGGGCGGTGGTGGTGTATGTCGAGTACTTGACATTAAAACTACCATGATGGCGTTGCCCTCAAACTCACACCCCGATTGGGAGTTTGGTCTGGTGTTTGGAGGAACTAATAGGTTTGTCTTCTATCGTGCTCCAGGATCTCCTCCAAGAGCATGAACCTCCCATTTTTGGGTTGAATTGACCAAATTTTCCTGAGAGGGTCATCTTAGCGAGCACACCCCCAATTTGCCAAGAAGTTCCTCACTCTATTGCCCTCTCTCCTTACATGGTTGGTAATAATATAGTTAAAGTTGTGAAAAATATCTCCTATCTCTTGGACTAGTCTTGCATTTCTCCATTTGTGGCTGAGCGTGTCCCATTTGGCTCCCTGAATTAGTTTTTTCACCGTTATGACTACTAACCTGGAGTCACCTTCCATTACAATATTCTTATATCCTGATTTGATAGCTTTGTGGAGGCATTGTTTGACATCAACAAATTTAGCTTCATTGTTACTAGCATAACCACAATGATCACGTTAGATTAGGCAAGTTTGAGTCTTGGGGTCTCTGAAGAGGCCTCCCAGTCCTGCGAGACTTGGGTTTCCATTTGATTCTCCTTCAAAGCTCAACTTGATGAATCTCTAGAGGGGGATAGTGAAGTAATTGAGTTAGTCCACTCCCTACATGATAAGCTTCTAGGAGTTTGGAGCAATCATCCCCAATGATAGGTTCATACGACGCAAAATTCTAGCCTCGTGGGGGTGGGGGCACTTTCCAGTCCTCGAGATGCCATTTATAAGCCAAGATTGTTTCTCGAATGTTCTAGATGATCCATTCCCAAACAACCACTTGGGGAAGAAGGTGGTTCTTAAATATTCTACGATTCTGCTCTTTCCATATGGCCCATAGAGTTAGCCTTAAGGCAATCCCTCGGGCTCTATTGAGCACAGGGCTAGAAAAGATGCTTGTCTACTAGAGGAGGATAGTTTCATAAATGCTTTGGTTATCTCGATCTATTATTCCAAAGAGATCCTCCACATGTCGCCAATTTTGTTCAGTAAAGAGGTAGGAGTTGAGCATGTGTTCCAGATCTTCATTTTTTTGTTTACATAGGATGCAATATGATGGACCATAGATACCCCCTCGTTGAAGTTGATCCCAGGTAAGAATGCAACCCGTGCACACTAGCCATAGGAAGTAGGCCACCTTCGGCCACCAACCTCCTTTACAAATATTCTTCCATATGAGATTGTAATGGCCCTGTTCGTGACTTGTCCTTAGACCATAGGCCTCCTTGATAGTAAAAGTTCCTTTTTTGGTATATCCCCATCTGAGGATATTTGGTCCATTTAGGATAGAAAGCTTCCTGGAATCTAATTCCCTATCTAGTTGGCTCCATTATTCAGACTCACGAGCCTGGGGCCAATCCTTGCACTCCTTCCATTTCCTCCATCCTTCACTAGATGATTCTTCTTTCCAAAATTGATCTACCATGTGGAAGTTCTTGCCATTTGTGTACAAAAATAGGTCGCTTAAGTCCTGCCTTCCAATAAGTTTATCTCGTTGTTGCCATGTATCTTGCCAGAAGAAGATCATTTTGTTGTTTCTGATTTCCCAGAAGACATGTTGTTGTATGAGGTCTCTATTTTGGGTTGCCATGTTCCAAATAGATCATCTTTTCAGAGGGTCATCATATCTAAATATATCTTTTGTTCGAGTTAGCATGTTGTATTTTCAAGTCCAAATTTGTTTCCAAAGGTCAGGGCCCAAAGCCACCAAATTTTAGCTCCCATTACTTGATTCAAGGTATAGGGGTCTCAGAGACCCATACCTCCTTCCATCTTGGGATTAGTTAAGTTGGGCCATGATACCAAAGTCCACTTCTTTACTTACAGAGCTCCTCCCCATAAAAACTTCTTAAAAGTTTCCACCATTTTTTAGCAGGAGATTTTTGGTGTTACCATCCCTGAGAGCTGATAGATCAGAATATATTAGAGAACTGCTTTGAGAAGGATTGTATGACCTACCAATTTTAAAAATATGAAGGTCCAACTATTGAGTTTCCCACTGATTTTTTGGAGCAGACATTACCAACAGGAGGTTTTCAGGGAATTCACAGACAAGGGAATTACAAGATATTTGGATGGTAGAGAGCCAATGCCAAACCCAAGAACCCAAGAAAGGTATGGTTGTATGGTCCTCGAGGTGTTGAAAAAGAAAATGCAAGATTTTTCATTATTTATCATGGTCCCATAAGCCTCCTTAAAGGCTAGGAAAGCCTCCTTTATGCGGTGAGCTTCTCGCAGTGATACATGATAGAAGAGCATGATATCACCCATGAAGTGTTGATGGGTGATAGGGAGGTCATTGCCCCATAGCCTCAAGCCCCTGAGCTGAGATTTTCTCGCTTCAGTATTTAGATATCGACCCTGACGACCTTCCGTAGCAATGATAAAAAGGAGCGGGGACATGGGGTCACCTTGGCGAGGGCCACGGAAGGGGTTAAAGGTATGGGTGGGGGAGCCATTAAGAAGACTAGAGTACATAGGGGAGGATACCATAGCAGAGATCCAATTAATCCATCTCTAATCAAACCTAAAGGACTTGAGAACATTATTGAGTTATTCCCAATTTAATCGCTCATAGGCTTTAGATAGGTCCCACTTTATCATCATGCCCCAGAGTTTTTTATGCTTTAGGGAGTGCACAATCTCCTGAGATGTGACAAATCTGTCTAGGATCTTTTTCCATTCCACTAAACCAGTTTTTTCTTGAGATATAAGGTTAGGAAGCAATGGCTTGAGGTGTTATACAATAATAGTGGCGATGATCTTATAGATGACAATGCAGAGAGCAATGGGTCTAAAACCCTGAGGATCTTCAGATTTAGAAGATTTAGGAATTAAAGCAATGAACATGGCATTAGGCTAGGACATACCTTTTGTTTATGACACGATTCTTCCACCACCTCCAGGATATCATGCCCTATAAAGTTCCATGCAGCCTGGAATTTTTTTTCCATAAAACCATCTGGTCCTGGGGCCTTATTTTTTGCCATTCCTTTGACCACCTCCTCAACTTCTTCCAATGTTACTGCTCATATGAGGGCTAGGTTATGGTCCCTTGAAATAAGATGAGGAATGTTCCTTGTAATCCTTTGTATAGCCTCTGAATGGTCTTGGGATGATTCTGATAGGAGGGATTTGAAATGATTCACAAGTAGATCCTTCATTTCCTTGTGTTGGACCCCTCAATTTCCCGCATTGTCCTTTAAAGATTATATCTGGATATGTTGTCAATGTTGAATCATGTCTTTATGGAAGAACTGGGTATTCTGTTCTCCTTCATGCAGTCATCCAACCCTTTATTTATGCTTCCATAGTATCTCTTCATGCTTTCTTCGTTCTTCTAACTGGTTGATTAATCACTTCCTCTTCCACAATATTGTCAGATCTGTCGTGCCAGATGATCTGTTGTTGGAGATCTTGGATTTTATTATTTAGTTGGTGTTGGTCTTTCATGACATGGTTGAACTCTTCCTAGTTCCATTTCTTTATCTTATGTTTGATCTCCTTTAGCTTTAGTTGAAAGGTATTCATGTGGTTCCTTCCTTTCTCTTCACTGTTGTTCAACCATCCTTCTATTTGTTTCATTAAGTTGGGGTTCCTTAACCATAATGCTTTGAATATGAATAGGAAATTCTTAGGTCCTATTTTTAAATCCATCTCTAGGTGTATTGGCCATTGATCAGATCCCACACAAGGGATGATCAAGGCCTCAAAGAAGATATCCTTGTTGATTACTTGCTCCGAGTTCAAAAACCGATCCAACCGGGATTCGATTTGATGGACTCCTCCCCATTTTCTTTTTCCAGGTGTAGACTCCATTATTTGTCTGCAGATTGACAAGTTGCAGGTCTACAATGAGATCCCTAAATGCTTCCATGTCTACCTCCGCTTGACGGATCCCTCCCTTCTTTTCTTCTAGCAACGATATCATGTCAAAATCTCCCCCTACTATCCAAAGATATTCTGGATACACTTATCATAATTTTGTGAGGTTCTGGAGGAAAACCCCTTTTTCTCCTAGAATGTGAGGCCCATAAAATCCTATCAATAGGACCCAACCTCTGGAGCCAATATGGTGAAATTTTCTGGAGAGTATTCTCGGGAGGCTAACCCAGTGCTTGAATATTATTTCAGCATGGTTCCATAGGATACCTAGACCTCCAGAACTGCCTCTGGCATCCAGAGCCACTACTTCATAATGGGGTTTGTAGCTCTTCAATATTTCCTTAAGATTTAATTCAATAATATTGGTTTCTTGGATCACCATAATACTCAGATTATCTCTTCTAAAACTTTCCTTCAAATACCTTTGTTTGCCCCTGTTGAGGCCTCTTACATTCCATGACATAATTATCATTTTAGGGGTTTGTTAAGTTGGTGGAAGACCGCTGACAGTGGCACCACCCTTCCAGATTTTATCAACATTTCTCCTACCATCTGGATGGATTCACTTAGGCTTTTCCTTCCTCGCTTCTTCCCTCCTTTCCCTTGCGGTCCTTATTCTAGAATTTGACTTTCTTGGGATCCCAGATGCTTCGGTTGGTCATCAGTAGTCATTCCCTGCTTGGATTTGTATTGTTGAAAGGTATCTTTGTAGAGTTACTTGTGATCCTCTGGGATGATAGTTGTCATTCCCTGCTTGGCTTTGTATTGTTGAAAGGTATCTTTGTAGAGTTACTTGTGATCCTCTAAGATGAATCTCTCATCTAGATGTCGTCATTGATTCAATAATATTTTCATTACTTGTTCTTCTATGCTAAGATCCTCCTTCTCGCTGTCGATCTCCATGTTGGCCTAATCCACCATTTGTATGGTGACTTCTCTTTCCTAGGGTTCCTCTTCTGACTTTATTTTAGTGGTGTTGTAACCCTTCTGAGGGGTTGGGTGGTTTTCCAAACCCCTATCTGCATTAAGGATTTCCACACCCTCATCTTTCTCCTTAAGGATGTCATAATGATTATGGTTTCACAGGCCTTTACCACGTGGAGACTAGTTGGGATTTTTTTGGTTCCTCTGGTTTCATTTCTTTCTTTGAACTACTTGGAAACCCTCTGCATCTTCTTTTGCTTTTGTCTAGCCATTTGCGTTGGGTGCTTCTTAAGGTTCAAACTCGTTCAGAGGGCATTCACAAAAAAAATGCCCAGATTCGTGGCATTTATGACATGTAAAAGCTATATGCTCATAGTCCACAGGTTGTTGCCAAACCTCATCATGGTATTTGAGCTTTATGAATTTAGGTAATGACTCTATTATATTCATGTAGACACATATCCGAGCATAAGAGGTATACCTTTCCCTCCATGTGGAATATGTGACCTTGACAAAGTTTCTAATGGAGTTTCTAATAGAGTTTCCAATCCCTTCTAAAATCTCTGGATCCCAGAAGTCGACTAGTAGGGAAAATAGTTAGACCCGGGCTGGTGTTGCTAAGAGTTTCTCGTGATCAAGGTTATAACATTCTTCCCATTGTCGCATAAAGAGACTTGTATTGTTAAAAAATTATGGACCATCTTCGAGAACCCTTTCCTTATTCTCCAGATTGGTGAAAATCACTGTAAAAAAACCTAGCCCCCAACTTCAGTTTAATATGGCCTTTTTCTTGCCATTTTTGTTGGATCCATTTGACCAAGTCCCTTTTTTTTCACCAAACCCTGATAAATTTACATATTAGGGCATGATATTTCATGTACTTCCTGTAAGTCTCTAGTTTGTTGTTGGGTATGACAAATCTTGGTTCTTTTGCAGCCCATGGAAGACACTACCCATGCAAGCGTGCTTTCCATTGGGCTCCAAGAACCAAAGGGCCTTTGTTGGTGCTGCCATGATTTCTTGTCATCCCTGCTTTTTGACTACTTGTTTCATTAGCCACTACGTTTCGGTAGGAGGGGATCTCCCCCCCCCCCCCCTGTAGGTGTACTGATGCCTCTGTTAGAAGGCCACAGTGAGGTAGGTATAGGTGAAGGGGTCACCGCCACCAAGGGATTTTTGTAGAGATTTCAAGGCTTTCATCCTGAAACCCTAGCCAATTAGATGTTGCATGACTAGCGCTCTTTTAGTTATTATTTGATCTTGAAATTGAAATGAAGTTGACAATAATAATTCAGAACTAATGATCAGATATGCCCAATTATCTGAATGAAAATGAAAAAAGATTGCAATTAAGACTTTCCAACTTCATCCTTGTATTTTAAGACATGAAACCCTTTATTCTACGATAGATGCAAGACGAAAATATTTGGAACAAAATGGTAAAAAAAAATGTGACTAGTGGAGATGCCAAACTGAGGAAACCAAACAAATGAATGTGTATGCGTAAATTGTGTTCATATGCCTATTAAAATCTATTTGCATGTTGACATTGATGACTGTAGAACTCAAAATGAAGTTTTGAAAATAATTAATACGTGAAGTTCAAAAAACATGAGTTTATCTTTTGAAATTCATGCGTTTCAAGCCATTGCACCAAGCCAAAAGATTATTGAGATGTTGAGACACCAAAACAATAGATGGGCAACCAACATAACAAATTTCTGACCTAGAAACAAAATAAAAGGGAAACAACTTACCCATCAACATTGATCAAGGGAATGAACATCACCAAATCCGTAATGAAAACTAAAGATATACATGTAACCCAAACTTGTCATGCCCCAAACTTTTGGAGTTATTTTTGCTATAAAGTTCAAAAGATGTTATATGTTTTGATAGTTTAAAGTCATGAGAAGTGCGAAGGTGCAAAAGAAGATTTCATTGTGCCTTCACACTCAGAGCCACCCGTAAACCAATTTCTCTAGAGCTCATTTTCATATTGATATCAAATAAAATGCGCCCACCCTTATTTTGGAGGTACAAACTTAATTCCCAAATGTGAAATCACACTTATTATATAGTTAGTCGCCCACCCTTATTTTAGAGGTATTAAATTAATTCACGATTGTGAAATCACGCTTAAAATACAGTTAATCGTCCACCCTTAAAATTGTCATGTCCCAATATTTAACAAGCCAAAAGTGTTAATTATTAATTGATTAATATGTACTGTTGTAAAGAGGAAGTTATGCGAAAGTGTATGTAGAGATATGAAACATTGTGGAACAATGTTTCTGTTCCCTTCTCCGCACAACCATTCTTTTGCACAACAATATTTAATTCACAAATGTATGCAGAGATGCAAATGAAAGCACCATCATTCCTCTCTTTCCAAACAATGATTTCATGTGCGTGTAGGGGCTTAGCTTCCATCCTTTAAGGATTGTGCATCCCTTGTATGTAAATTCTTCAATAGCCTTGCAAAACTATCATTTAGAAATAGACTGTGGTCTGAACATCTCCTAAACATTTCTCCATGGGTACTTCATCCTTTCAAATTCCTTCCACTCCAGGGCTTTCCCCGTCTCCTTCAAACCTACTATATCCAGTTGCTATGCATATATCAAACATAACATGAAATTGATTAAAGCTAAGAAATTGCATGTTCTCCAATATTCACATACAATCCCTATGTAGGTGAGGAGGTGCTTCTTTACCCTTCCTTACCTCTGCACATACCCCCTATCCCGCACATCCTTTATTCTATACAGATTCATGACTTCATGCACCTGTTCTCCCACGCAACTAAATATGTAAAAGTTTAAGATGAAAAAAAACAAAATTTACAATGAAATAAGAGGGAAATGCACTAGCAGTACCTATGATAGTGTCAAAATCAATCTCAATTTCAGAGCACTCACTAATGAAACACCACCCCCCCTCCCACCCCCCCGCTTACGTAAAGGACATGCTCAAAGCATTGTGTAAATTTCAATGTTAGAGCACTCGCTTATAGAGTGGCCACTCACAAAATTAGCCTCTCTTTTTTTTTAAATCATTTGTCAAGCATTAACAAATATCAAAATTAAATCACCCTCCACCAAGGGAATGATGTCCCATCAAAGTTTCTCATCCATTCAAAAATTAGAAATAAGTTTTTCATAAATTAGAAAATTATTTTTGAATTTACAAGAAAATAGAAATATTCAACATTTTCACGAAACTTTGGTTAAAATTACAAAAGCATGGAAAAATAATCAAGAGTCAATGAACTTTGACCACAAGGTGAGTGATATAGTCACTGACGAAGTGGGGACTAATCATGCCAAGAAAATAAATTTACAAATAAGTGCAAATTAATTTCACTATGAATGCACATTTTCAATAGTTGCATCATAATGTTATATAATAACACCAAGTATACATAATATACTATCCATTTAAAAAAATAAATAAATAAAAATTCAGAACTATACTATAAGCGAATATTAAAAAGTTAATTATGTGCATCAACCTATTCACATATTAGTGACAAGAATAAATTGCATCTATTGGCAACGATAAAAACGGCTTCAAATAATCAAACATGAATTACTAGAATGCATATATATTTCACTAATAGAATTATGTGCATCAACCCATTCACATATTAGTGATGAAAATAAATTGTATCTATTAGCAATAGTAAAAATGGCTTCAAATATTTAAACAAGAGACGTGTAAAAAAAGGGACGATATTAAATATTAGGAAATAAGTGAGGTTATTTACTAAAAATATTTTCTAGCTAGGTTGGCATGTTTATTTTGGAATAAATTTCTTTAATTTTAGTTTAACCAACCTAGATCCATCTTAATTTTGGATATACTAAGCTCCAAGAGGGACCAAATCTCTTTTCACTCTAAAACAAGTTTGCATCTTAAGAGATTTGATCCCTCTTGACACTTGGTAAATCATAGGTTGGTTTAATTACTACTTATAATTATAATTATTTATTCTATACCTAGACTTTTCAAACATCTTGTGGTGTAAGACAAGGAGATCCCCTTTCTCCTTTTGTGTTCATCATGGTTTCTGAAGGTCTTGGAAGGTACATAAAAGCGGCTTCGATCCAAGACATCCTAAAAGGTATCCATATTTATGGTTTGAAAATGGCTATTATGCATCAACAATTTGTATATTATATCATGATTTTTGGGGAGCCTTCCCTTCGCAAAACAAGGGTCATAAAATCTATCTTATCATAGTTTATGGAAGCCTCCAAGACCATGATTAATGGAGAGAAATTCAATATTTACTTTTTCAATACCTGTGTGCTAATGCAATCTCATTTAATCAGGTTACTATAATTTTAGAAAGGAAGTCTCATTGCTCGTTATCTAGGAATTCCTTTGGTGGAAAACTCGCTACGAGCTTCTTACTAGCAAGACACTCTATAAAGGATCACAACTAGATTGGATAATTTTGCTTTTCGTTCGTTGAATCTAGCAGGCTGAGTGGTCCTTGTCAAATTAACATTGCAAGCATTATCAGTTTATCAACTCTCAATTTTAACATCCCCCAAACTTATATATAAAACTATCATCTCCGAATTTCGATATTTTCTATGGAAAGGAGCCAAACATGCTAAGAAATGGGCTTTGGTGGCATGGGATAAGGTATGTTTACCCAAGTTGGTGAGAGGTCTAGTGGTTCGAGATTCAAAAGTTCTTAATAAGGCTTTGGAGATAAATTATGGTGATGATGGTTGCAAAGGGGACAAGAGCTTTGGAAAAAAAATTGGGATAGAAAATACAATGGGTCTATCTCCCAATTAGACAAACTAAGATAATGACTTTACCCATTATGATCATTTATATGGAATTTAGCATAGTAAAATAAACATCTAGTGCAATATCCTTGCTTGCAATACCAGGTCAACCTACGGGAACTGAAGAACTACACTAAGAACAAGGAGATTATAAGGTAGTATATTATTGGAAAGAGAGCCATCCCCCTATTACATGGAAAGTATGGAAATATCAAGAAAATTGGTCGGATTATCAACCATTAAATTCATGGCCAATACTAGCTCAAGATCTTTAAGAGCGCAAGATTCATATCGCTCAAGATACATATAAATTATGTTGGGGTCATCAAGTGAAAGGTATGGGTTCCCTTAAGGAAGCATATACCCTATTGATAAAACATCTAGATCTTCCCAAGGAGCCCCTCTGGCGTAAGATTTGGATGCATAATCTATGGTCAAAAGTGGCGCATTTCTTGTGGCTGGTAAGCCGAAAAAAAAACTTCTTACATGGGATCACATCTAGAAAAAAGTATTCTTCAACCCATAGTTTCGGGGGTCAATTGTCCTTTTTAATCAGAACAACCAATCCAACTCACATAAATTATCAATCCGGGTAGGCTTTTTGTTTCATGGCTATCAATGCAAAGTATATGCGGGAATAGATGGAAACTAGCACTAATGAAATCAAAACCAATCATTGAAGTGTCACTCTCATCACTCAAAGAACTCTTGTTGTCACACCTCAAGCCTTGCTCACACTTGTAGAAAGAAAAGATACATAGTTTTAGAATAAATCACACTCTGTCACACGATCACTCTTATTCAAAAGAAACAACACTCCTGGAAACCATGTTAACTTACTTCATATTGTTCTATGTTGTATAAATTATTGTAGCCCAATTCAATACTTCAATTAGAAATATTTTCAATAGCAATTAGTCTTTCAATTTATCAATAATAATTCAATATAGAATAATAAATGAAATGACAAAAGAGACAATCAACACATCAATAAGAGACACCATGTTTGGTTAAAGACTATGGAAAACCCTACAAGGGGGAAAACCCTTTGAAATTATTACTCTATTAGATTGTCATAAAATGTTCAACAAAAACTACAATGAGATCAATACAATATCATCCAACAAAACAACCCAATAACATTTATAAATATGTTTCCAACATCGAAATATATCAGAGACAACTTTTCCTATCTGCGGTCAACTGCGATCAACTTTGGTTAATGGTGATCAATTTTGGTCAACATTAATATACGTCAAACTTCCTAGTTGCATGGAGGAGGAGCTATGCGAGTGACTAAAGGCTTCCAATCACTCCCTTGAGCCTACAAGCCAACAACTTAGGTCTAATTTCTCCTCCGAGAAGCTAGTGACTGTAACCCAAAAACCCTAAAATAGATGCAAGCCACGAACCTTGTAATTTTGGACCTTGGGAACTTATTTTATCTTCCTAGCCTCAGACCTGTGCGAACCAATCAATGAAGAAGAGAAGAAGAAGATTATTGGTGATTTCCAAATGAGCTTGAGGTCACTTTTATTTATAGGCTTCCATGGGTGTCATATTTTCTTTAGGGTCGTCCATTTATGCATATGTGGGATTTTATTCATAAGCACACTTTCCCTTGTCCAAATTTGATGATCATTATGTCGATTTTGGTCCTCTCGAAAAGAGGAATTCAAAGAAATCATCATATCCATTAAATCATCTATGCAAGGTGTAATTTGACCGTAGTTTCATAATTTAACGTCCCCTCTCAACTAGGGAGAATTCCACTTGTCAATATCTGACCATCGATCAATATGTCATGTATATATTGTAGTCATATCATGACCCATCTCTTCTCAACTCTATTTGCTAAAACATTCTCGAATATAAAGAAGAAGAATCATTGGGGAGCTAACGTTACCACCCTCTACATCGTTGGAGTGCATATCTCAATCTGAAACCACATCGGGGAGTACATCTCAACCTGAAATCTCATGGGGGAGCTAAATATCTCTGACCCCATATCAAGCAATAGGTGATATAGGGGAGCACATCTCAACCCAGCTTATTGCCTACTGATCTTCCCAACAATGACCCTCGAGATTCATGTGGTAGAACACCTGCATCATAATACGAGATTGGGCTAGATACTTGACTTACCAAAAGGTAAGGATCACTTGTCCCGAGCCTCCTTAACCCGTTGTTAAGATGGGGAGGGACAATCCCAATAAGCTCGACTTTTGGGTATGATTCCAACTGGGGTATACTCTGCAAAGACCAAGATAGGGGAGCAACATCTCTAACCTTGTGGGTAACATATATGGGTGATACCATATTGCCTAGAGATCCCTCAACCCCAGGAGCCCTCTATCTCAATTCTACACCATGGGAGCTCAAATAAGGGGGAAGAGTTGTCTCAATGTCCTCGATCAACGATTACCCTTATTACGAGGGGTTACATCCACCAATCCAAGATTCTCTCTGAAGACCAAGAACCTCCCTTTCAGCAAAGCCTTGGTGATAATATCTACAATCTGCTCATCTAACGATATGAGATGGAGTTAGACAACTCCTCTCTGCACCATGTCTCGAATGAAGTAATATCGATATTTATGTCCTTGGACTCATCATGAAATATGAGATCGGACTAACACATTCCACCCGACCATAAATTGGCTGAGATAAGACTCTCTTCGGTCAATCACCCCCGTACCATATTCCAAGCATGAATGTGGGACTCATAGACACACCAAAAAACACCAACAAGCATGGATTCCACCGAAGTTCTCCGCCTACACCGTGAGGAATTTGAGTGCCTTCTAGTCTCTTAGGCTTTATTGTAATCCATAATCTGATCCACGGATCACTAGGCCCTACACTGAGACACACTCTCCAACATTTACCATACATCCCATCCTGAGACTACTAGGCCCAACGGAGAGAAATCCACCTCTTAGCTTTACCGTATATCTTGTCATTCATTGACAAGGATTCCTAGGCCCACCGAGGCACACAATCTGGCTTTACCGCAGCCCACAGTCTGGTTCAAGGGTTACTAGGCCAGTGGCTTTACTATGATCCACAATCCAATTCGAGGACCACTAGGCCATGTGTTTGTCAGTTCGAAGATCCACCCCACTCAACTTTGAATTCATCCAACCATCCCACATTAATCAAATATGAGAAACCCATCTCATCAAAGCTATCATGAAATGGAAAAGCTAGGCTGAAGAAAACTGTCACACCTAGCAAAACCCATGCCATGATAGAATAGAACCACATGCAATACCACACATGCCAATCTAGCAAAGAAAATACACATGCAAGTCAATACCTGCAATGAAATCTATTGTATTTGCTTGATCTTGCCTTTCCTACTTGATCTTTGCTTCCTCTTGCCTTCTTTGCCTTTCTTTCTCTAATGCCAAAGTGCTCCAATAACTATAAGTGTCCAAGAGTGAGTGAGAAAGAGAGAATAATGAGAGAGCTCCAAAGCTAAACCGACTAAAAGTTACCAACTAATCCTCAAAAGCTTTTTATGAATGAGGCCTCTATTTTCTTCATTTTCCATTATTTTCCTTCATTTTCCTCCTCACATGCAACCTGTGACCTTTCACCTCCTTTTTCTCCTAATTTCCATTATTTTCATAAATTATTGTGCCAAAAATGTAATTTTACCTTTCCAAAGCCTTAGCCATTGCCTTTGCCAATTTCCTTAGCCATAAACAACCAAATGAACACCCCCTATGGTGTCTTGCCCAACATTCAACTTGGAATAAGTGTCCCATCAACCGTCGTTATTCTTTTTAACTTTTATTACATGGAATTTTCACCAGGGCTATTACAGAACCCTTCCCCTTGGGGGACACCGCCCTCGGTGTTCAATCATACATAATCCTCAACAACTCGCTGAAAGAAGACATACTGCTCATGGAGCTTTATAACATAGATCGATGTAGTATTTACAATGAAGGAACTTCTCAAAAGAAAAACATCATGAAAAGATACCGCATACTATAGCTTTATAACATAGCTCATTACGATATTTACAATGATCATCCTGCTGAGTGCCAACCCACATGACATCATAACATCGTAACATCATGATAGCATTAACCACATGATAGCATAGTAACATGACAACATAATCATAACGACATGATACCCATACTGCTTAGTGGAGCTTTACAACGCATCTCATGGCGACATTTACATCCATATACATATGTACATATAGCAATATCACCAAAATATATGCCAAAAACATGTACCAAAACATATACCATAACATCATATCAAAACATATACCAAAACACCATATCAAAGGTTTTTGCCTCAATTGGCAAACAAGGAAGGATACATAGCCCGCATCTGATTTGCAATCTCCCATGTAGCTTCATCGGGCCCAAGCTGCTTCCATTGCACTTTAACTTGCTCGATTTCTCGATTCTGGAGCATGAGCATATTTTTCTTCAATATACACTGAGGCTCCCGCTAGAATTCTCCACCTGGTTCCACCTGCAATAGAGACCAATCAATCACATAATCAACATCATGGAATTTCACCGTCGGAGGCAGTGAAATTCGATAGGCTACTAGCCCAATCCTCTCAATGATACTAAAGGGTCCACAAAATTGTGGTGCCAGCATGGCACAAGATCCAATCTACAAGGAGATCTTCTTCGATTTGATGCGAAAGTACACATGTTCCCTGACCTGGAACTCCTTGAATAACCTATTCCTATCTGCATAACTCATGTGCCTATCCTTTGTTGCCTTTATATCCTTCTTGATCACCTGCATTTTTTGTTCCATATCTACCAACATATCTAGTCCAATTAATACCTTGCTAGCTGGATCACTCCAACTGATAGGAGCATTACAACTCAGCCCATACAATGCCTCAAAAGGACTCATCCTCAATGACTCATGATAATCGTTGTTGTATGAAAACTCTACCAAAGGAAGATACTCTTCCCACTTCCATTGTTGATGCATCACATACATCCTCAACATGTCCTCTAATATCCTGTTGACCTCTCTGTTTGTCCATCTATCTGCAGATGATAAATTGTACTGAAGGCCATCTCTGTGACCAAACCTGCAAATAACTCCTTCTAGAACTTGGAAGTGAAATTTGCATCCCTGTTTGACACAATCTTCTTTGGAACACCATGCAACCTAACCACATCTCTGATGAATACCTATGCTACATCACTAGCTGAGAATGTAGACTTCACTGGAATGAAATGTGCAACCTTTGTCAACCTGTCCACAATAACCATGATGGAATCATGTCGTCTTAGTCTCTTGGGCAACCTTGTGATGAAATCCATGGAAATAACCTCCCATTTCCATCGTGTAATCACAATCGGTTGTAGAAGTCCACTTGGATGTTTACACTATGCTTTCACTCATTGATTATCGAAGCACCTCGCCACAAACTCTGCTACATCCCTCTTCAAATTCGGCCAATAGTAAAATTTCTTCACTAATGTCAGTGTCTTCTGATAACCTTAATGACTTGCATGGTTTTGCATGAAACTCCCTTAAGATCACCTTCTTGAGTTCACTATTATCCTGTACATATATCATGTCTCGGAACCTGACCAATCCATCTATTGTAAGACCATAATCCATACCATGTGCACTTGCACCTATATCTATGCCTATACCTATACATCCACCGGTACCTATACCACTACATGTACCTGCACATGTACTATCACATGTACCCATACTAACACCTCACTACAACTTGTGCACAATCTCCATATACTTGACATCCTGCTGACCTGCCTGCAAGATCTTATCCTTTAGAACTGTCCCATAAGAGTTGATAGTTGCCAAGTGATTTACCTATACTCGTCTACTAAGAGCATCTGCCACCCTGTTCACTTTATCTTTGATGTACCTGATCTCGAAATCAAACTCGTTGATCGTGGCCAACCATCTAGCTTGGCTAGCATTCAGATTCAGTTGACCAAACAAATACCTCAACCCAATGTGATCACTCATACGTAAAAACCTCCTACCAAGAAGATAGTGCCTCCACATCTTCAATGCATGTATGATCGTTGCTAACTCAAGATCACGTGTCAGGTAGTTGTGATCGTGCTCATTTAGTTTTTGGGACTCAAGCATACCACTTGTCCATCATGCATAAGGACTCCACCAAGCCCTCTCTTGCAAGCATCTATGCATACCACAAACTCTTTGTCTGGATTTGCAATCTGTAGCACTGGTGCATGTATCAAAAATTGCCTAAGTTGCTCAAAGCTAGCCTCGCACTCCTCTATCCATTCAAACTTATTACCTTTCCTTTGCAATGATGTAATAGGATAAGCAATCAACGAGAAGTTCCTGATGAACCTCCTGTAATAGCGTGCTAGACCCATGAAAGATCTCACCTCATCCACACTCTTAGGAGATACCCACTCCATGATGGCCGTTAGCTTCTCTAGAGCTACTACAATTCCCTCCTTGGAGACAACATGTCCCAAGTAGTGTACCTAAATTTAAAAGAAACTGCACTTGTTGAGCTTAGCATACAACTGATGCTCCCTCACCAACCTCAGCGTTGCTGCTAAATTCTCGGCACGCTCTTCGTCATTTTTAGAATATACTAGTATATCATTGAACACAATAACAAACTTATCCAAATATGGACGCAACACACTATTCATTAAACACATAAATGTAGATGGAGCATTAGTCAAGCCAATTGGAACAACAACGAACTCATAATGCCCATACCTAGTCTGGAACACAATCTTGTAAATGTCCTTCTGTTGTAGACATACCATTTATATGTGTTATGGTAGACACGCCATTCAAGTCAAATGCACAAGCTCTTACCCAATGATGAATTCACTTCTTTGTACCTGTAGCCAACTGCATTAACCAAGGCTCTGCATGCAATTCCTTACTCAAACCACACTTTTCCACCAAGTCAGGACTAACATAATTATAATTAGATCCAAGGTCAATCAAAATACAAATAACTTGATCACAAAGCTTACCGTCCATCTCAATGATAGATGCCTGGTGTTCTTCCTATTTTTTGTCCATTGCTACATAAATACGAGGAATACTCTAGCCAACATTCCGAACAGTGTGTACCTCCTGTGCACTATATATCTTAGGCCTACCACCCTAATGTTGCAGACAATTCTCTCCTAAAGTTTTCCTCGCCACATGTCCAACACTCTAATTGAGTAGTGCCCTCACCTTTATGTTATTGTTGTGACCAGTGTCCCTATCTAATTGCTTTAAGCTTCTTTTGTGGTGCCATATTTTCTTTCCCATCTACATTCCGAGGACTTATTCTCTTAGGCTACCATTTACCTCTACCTTTGTATTTTCCCTTCCATCCTTGCTAAGATTCATTCTTAAGCTTTGAATATTCATAGCGATGCTTCAATTTTCCAATGACTTCCTCAAGTGACTGAGGCTCATCATACTCATCAATAAGATATAATACATACCTCAATAGGTCCAAAAACTTGGTCATGTACTCTTCATCTGTCACTGATCCCATCTTTAGCTCATAGAATTCTTTGGCCTTAATGTTGTATTACCTCTCTAACAAGTACTTCTTCCTCAAAATCCTCTTGGGCTCCCGCCAACTCAAGTCATTTGTCCTGATGTCTCTAACCCGCTTAACATTTTCCCACAAATGTTTGATTTACCTTTCAAGATGAAGATAAATATTATGCCTTCATGTTATTTGTGTACTCATTCAACTTAAAGAATTTGTCCATCCCAAGTATCCAAGCCTCTACATCTTTCAGCTTCTTCACATCTCCATCAAAAGTAGTTGGTTTTTCTTTCTTGGATTCATCTGGCAAGTATCCCCTATCACTCCTCTTGTAAGGATGATAACAATGACGATCATGATGTCTATAAGAATCAGAAATAGAATAGTGCATGTACTCATTGCCCCTCCTATCCAAAGTGTCCAACAACGTGCCATCTCTCACTGTATCAGATCTATCCGACCTGTGTCTATCAGGAGAACTACTGCCATATGCCCCATTAGTTCTATCCTCTTGTCCATGGCTGATCCGAAGCAGCCCTTGTCGTTGCAAGTCTGACAAACTTTGAAGAAGTATTGCATTAACCTCTGCTTGCTTCTCTTGTGCCTGTATGATCTGGTCATTATTTGCCTTACAAATCCTTATATTTTCCTTCAAGCTCCTCAATGTATCTACCAAATCAGAAGTGTGCCCCGCAGCATGTTGCTCATTTGATGCATAGGGAGATTCTATGTAGTCTACCACCTTTCTATCCATTGTATCTTTTTCCTGCAATGCATAATATGTCAGATAAACGAAATCACAATAAATCAATGCACCTTAGTATAATTTGGGGAGGATACCTTGTCTGCAAGATCATCAAATTAGCGTGATACATGTATAACTTAATCATAACAACATATAGACATATAACAAAGTGCATCAACACATAAACATCATTCTAGCTAGGATCCGGTCATCAATGCAACGCCATATCAATAATGTATGTTATGACCTCATGCATGACAACAACCATTACTCCATTGTACACGTTGCCACATGAAACCATTAACATGCATAAGCAATGCCAAATCAACTACACATACACATAGATGCATGTAGTCGAGTATAAGCGATCAATTCCTATAATCAACCTACAAGACTGATACATGTAGTCAAATCTACAAGAATGTAGCCTAACATACAAGGATGTAAGTAGGCGACATAAAATCAACATGTAAGTGACATATAAAAATATGTAACCAGTCATATACTCATAACAAATGCATTCCACAAAATCAACATCAAATGCAACATGGAAAGCTTACTACAACCATAATCAATCATCCAGCAAATGCAACAAGCACATGGAATGCAAGTGTAAAAGACACACATGCAACTAACATGCATGCATGACCAACACA
This sequence comes from Pinus taeda, assembly GCA_000404065.3. Classification (NCBI taxonomy): domain Eukaryota; kingdom Viridiplantae; phylum Streptophyta; class Pinopsida; order Pinales; family Pinaceae; genus Pinus; species Pinus taeda. Next base: position 68,016 of record APFE031129547.1, read on the forward strand.
CACCACCCATCTAGTCTGAGGGGTGAACCATGCTCTGATACCACTCTGTAACACCCTCCTCCTACATCAACCCAAGTAAATAGCCAACCGAGGTAAACATGCAACAAGAGGCTACTATGATTGGATTAGACCTCCTATGTGACCTTAAGGAAGTGGAATCGATAGAAACATCACACAGTCATCCAACATCAGCTTAAGGATCCACAAAAAGTAATCCAACACATCAGACAACTTGCCCTTGGGTCCTGCTAAAGTTTTAACCATCTTAGGCCTCAGTCGCTCTCATGCTATAGGCATGACAATGTCCAAAAACCCAAAGTCGCTCTCACAAGCTTATGTGTCAGCGTCGAGAGACCCAATTTTCAAGTTTTGTGCCAACGACCCCAAGATTTAAGCCACTTTTTTCAGGCCCAAAGCCCAATTCACTTCCCATAATGGAGTGATAACTTAAGATTAGTAAAATAATAGGAAAAAAATGATGCTAAAGCAATAAGTTGAACAAGACCTTAACCATACCCCTACTAGCCATGACATGCATTTCGTCAAACATATCATCATGTAACCTACAGGTGTAAACACCATAATTAAGTGTATGGATCTCATACTTATTTGAGAATCGCTATGAACCATTGTTCTCTGATGTCATCTGTTGCATTATCATCTATTAGGCCATAAATACATTATCCATTCATTTATAAGTAAAAACATGTTGAGATCCATACATAGTTATTGTCATAAAACATACATATAGCCAGCATAATAGGGACATAAATATCATAAACATGTCAGCCACAAAATCCACATATACATCACTACATTTACACATGAAAATCAAGGGAATGAATTTCTCATTAATGAATGCAATAAATCAACCCGAGATTGGACTACCATGTTCCATCCGACCATAGATTGGTTGAGCCAAGTCTCTTCAACCAATCACTCATGTGCCATATTCCAAGCATGAATGTGGGACCCATAGAACACACAAAAAAACACCAACAAGCATGGATGCCACTAGAGTTCTCCTCTTACACCGTGAGGAATTTGAGTTCCTTCTAGTCTCTTATGCTTTACCGTAATCCACAGTCTGATCTAGGGATCACTAGGCCCTACACCGAGACACAATCTCCAGGATTTACCATACATCCCATCCTGGGACTACTAGGCCCAACAGAGATAAATACACCTCTTGGATTTACTATATATCCTGCCATTTACCAACAAGGATTCCTAGGCCCATTGAGGCACACAATCTGGCTTTACCATAACCCACATTCCAGTTCAGGAGCTACTAGACCAGTGGCTTTATCGTGATCCACATTCCAGTTCAGGGACCACTAGGCCATGTGTTTGTCAATTCATAGATCCACCCTACTCGGCTTCGAATCCATCTGGCCATCCCACATTAACTGAATATGAGAAACTGATCTCATCAAAGCTATCAGGAAATGGCAAGGCTAGGTTGAAGAACATGGTCACACCTAGAAAAACCCATGCCATTATAGAAAAGAACCACATGCAATACCATGCATGCCATGTCTAGGAAGGAAAATACACATGCAAGTTGATACATGCAATGAAGCCTATTGTAACTGCTTGATCTTACCTTTCCTCGTTTGATCTTTGCTTCCTCTTTCCTTCTTTGCCTTTCTTTCTCCAATGTCAAAGTGTTCCAAGAACTCTCAGTGTCCAAGAGTGAGAGAGAGAGAGTAATTAGAGAGCTCTAAAGCTAAACTAACTAAAAGTTACCAATTGATCCTCATAATCCTTTTTATGAATGAGGCCTCTATTTTCTTCATTGTCCATCATTTTCCTCCTCATATGCAACCTACAACCCTTCACTTCCTTTTTCTCCTAATTTTCATTGTTTTCATAAATAATTGTGCCAAAAATGCCATTTTTCCTTTCCAAAGCCTTAGCCACTGCCTTTGCCAATTTCCTTAGCCGTAAACAACCAAATGAACACCCTCTAGGATGTCTTTCCCAACATTCATCTTGGAATAGACTCTCATCAAGCATGGTTATTATTTTTAACTTTTATTACATGGAATTTTCACCAAGGCTATTACAAATATCAATGGAAGAAGGAATAAACTCATACTTTGTCATGGTGTGAGAAAAGGGAGACCAACTAAAAGAGTTGGAGGAAATCATAGAGAAATGACCACCATAGTGCTCAATGAACTACCTAATGAATGGGGCAACTTGGTATCAAGCATTTTTGGAAAGAAGGAAGCCACCCCATTCAGTGATCTTTGGTCATTATGTATGATTGAAGAAACCAGGTCAAAAGACAACAGTGATGTGGAACCAGGTGAACAAGTTCATGCATTTTCTACCATGGCTAAGAGAAAAGGAAAGTTTGGAAAATTTGGTCCTCAGATTAAAAAAAAAAAAGGAAGAAGAAGAAGAAGGATATGTCAAATATCCAATGCTATGGTTGTTAGGAATATGGGAATTACAAAAGACATTGTCTGAAATTCAAGAACGACAACAAGAGGAAAGAAAGAAATAAATCATGTATCGCTGAGGAAGTGTAAGAACTCGATGAGAAGAAATCCAAAGTGACAGATCTTCACTATTAGGGTTTCTCCAATGCATAACAAAGAGAAATAGGAGGTGAAGAGACCTCTACCATGAGAGTTAAGATGATAAGCATTATGACTAGATGCATCTTAGTAGAACATGGAATCATATTAGAAGTGTACCATTAAATCAAGAGCTTGTGACATTATTAGGAAATCTTGAAAGAATAGCTAAAGTAGAATTCTACATGGTTGTAACAGTCATCATAGAAAGGAAGTAGCTCTTGGTATCCTCATTGAAATCATAAGTAGTACTTATGGAAAAGAAAAGTTATCTAACATAGAAAAAAGCTCATCGTGTATCATAATCATAAGAAAGTCACATTTGCTTGATAAGGATAATCAAGATCCTTCATTGGAATCTTCATTAGAAGGTTCACCTCTCTTGAAAGAAGTGTCTCACTGAGAATTCAATCTTATATGCGATTCATGATTTAAAAGGGTCATGGTATGATGACAAAGGAGTGCATCGGGTCAATATGGTTGAAGTAATTTCAATCAAGGACGTTGTAGAAGGAAGTGTAGATGACCAAAAGGAAGAAATGAGGTATGTATGCATGTATTTGATAAGATTGAGTCATGTCATCTTATAGTTGCAGATAGAATGGATGAATTCTCTACCTCATGAGCATGATCGAAGAAAAGGGATCTATTTTGTTGGAAATATGCATGAAGGCATGGTTCACATATTGACAAAGATGAAATAAACATAATATGTCCTCATATGGTATATGAGGTAGTTGAAAAAGATGAAGGAACCATGGACAGAAGTTCTTGAGGAGCAATATGTGAAGAAAGAAAGAAGAGATCGTGGAAGATGCAACTATGGAAAAGGAAATCAACATCCAATGACTAGAAGGATTGACCATGACATCTCCATGGAAAAGGTATGAAGACTCTGATGAAGTCTGAAAAGAAAGGAGACCCTTGACACCGAATATCTTGGAGATGTTTCAATATATGTACAGGATGTTGATGCTGCAAGCAAGTAGATGTCATGATGAAAGGCCATCACAAAAAGGTAATTTTAATTTGATGTTCATTTTTTGTTTTCGAACAACATTTGGATGGGTTAATGCAGGGATACCATAAAAAGAGTTGTAGATGTCACCTACAACTAACATTCATGTGGTGGGATGAAAGATCCTAAAGGAAACGTGACATGGAAGAGGTAGTCGTATGAAGGAAAGGCAGATGTAGACTAGAAGATCACTTTCCAATAAGGGGAAAGATGACATTACTAAATTAAGGAAAGTGATGGATGATTTATGCCTTACAAGATGAAGGCTCCATAATAATTAAGATTAAATTCATGACATCGAATGGAGGAGCTCAACAAGCAACTAGAAGTCTCATGATCTCCACTAAAGAAGAAATTTGTTGTTGGAAAGAAGTCCCTCATTAAGAGGGAGATTGGGAACAAGTCCCTCGTTAAGAGGGAGCTTGGGTACATTCCTTTATAAGAATGGGTATATCCTCCCTAATTGTGAAGGAGAGATAAACATGTCATTCTTATCTTCGCTTTAGGAAGAAATAATGGAGGATTGGGTAAGAATTTGGCATCTGATACTCTTTGAGGATGAGATAGGGATCGAAGATAAGAGTAGTCGTAGAGGACTGATATTCTTTGAGGACTGTGAATCCAAGATAAGAATAGTCCTAGAAGGACATACCCTGTGAACACCTGGGTGGAGTATGTTCCTTGAGAGACATTGATGATGGTGTTTATAAATCATTGGCCTCGCTAAAATTATGCTTGATCTCGTGGAGAGATAGAGTTGTTAGTTAAGGCCTTGCTATGAAACAATGCAGGATGACATGATGCTAAACAAATGGGTTACAAATATAACTCTTCTTATGAGAATTCTTCGAATTTAGAATGTCTAAGTACCTTGTATGGATTATGAATAACTCCCTAGTTAATAGGGAGTGTTAAAATCTCTAACTAGGTTCGGTCTTCATAATGATAGATGTAATCACGATTTTATGCAATGAGAAAAATAAATGGATTATTGTTATTTTTTAAGCATGGATTCCATGCTCAAGGAAAAATTATTTTTAGCTCAAGCACCCATTTAGTGCCTTTAGGTTTGTCATAAAGTCAATTGAGTCATTTTCATGTATTAAAGACCCATTTGGGCATGTTACATATTGTAAAGAAAATTTATTTGAGCCAATATATAGTCAAAAGACCCTCTAAGTCCTCGTCATGGTGCAAATATCAAGTGGACCTACATGAAGGGACAAGTAATGTTGCCATTATGGTACAAGTGTTGTCCTTGATGGAAAGTCACAAATGATTCAATGATGTATGAAAGTGCAACAAGTCAATTCAAAGGTAACAGCAAAGGATTACAGATCAGACTCTAGAAGTTGCAGAAAGATAATGTTTTAAGAAGTATACGCTAGCTCACCTAGTCCAAGTGGCATATACAAGAGGGTTCACGGAAGAAAATGAGTGTATACATATACATATTTATACATACTGAAGCATCCAATACCATGGACCGAGAACCATCGCGCCCAAAACCATGTGCGAAAACCATGCACAAAACCATAGGTAGGTCCACCCACCTAATATAGGGTCCAAAAAAAATTTCCACGGGGCGTGCCCTAGACCCTGTAGAGGGGGGATACCCGCCCCCGGTGACCCCCTCGCTACATAATCGGCGCAACAAAAGGGGGGCTCCACACCTCCTCTAACCCCCTGATTAACTAGGGGGGCTAGTCGCGAAAAGAATATAACAGAACCCAACAATGATGGCCTATTTAATAGTGATGAATATGATCAAGATTTTAAACTGCTCATGGCATATGAAAATGATACCTTAGAAGAAGAAGATTTCCTTAAAGAAATCACTCAACTCAAAATTTGTTTGGAAGAAAAGGATACAGTCATAAACACAATGACACATCAACTCACTAAAAAGGACAAGCACAATGAAAAATTAGAGTGTGAAGTAATAAGTCTAAGAAAACAACTTGAGAAGACAAAAAATATAAATCTTAGATTTGCTAAAGGATTGAAAACCTTAGATGAAATCATCAAAGTTCAGCATTCTCCACTTATAAAGACTAGTCTTGGTTTTCATGAAACTATTAAAGGTAAATCTGGCCTACAAACTGAGGCAAGGAATTCTAATGCAAAATTTGAAATGCTCAACAACGAGATAAGAGGTCAACCCCATCAACAACCAAGGAAAGAAAGTCTTCAAATAAAATCATTTACTCCTAAGTCTTCAAAGGAAGTCTTCACATATATATTGGTTTGATGAAGAAGCAGTGGGACAAACTCAAGAAAAGGGGTCTGATATGGTTCAGTCAATTATCAATTATCTTTTCTATCCCGATTAATGATGATTATAGTCTGTTGATGATATGTAGAAGTGCTTTTGGCCCTCATAAGTGGTTGATGACTTGATGAATAACTAGTTGATGATGATGCCTTGATGATTCTTACTGACATATGCAATGATCATATGTGACAATGAATAATTAGCACAGGTTTAGAGGGAGCATATGTTATGCTTTTGATAATGCATTTTTGGCATTATGTTTTGATTTAGAAGACCTTGGTACATAATGATGCTTATGCTGCTGAAATGATACTGTGCTACAGACATAAGTGACCTATGATGAAATTTCAGATGATACTTATATTGCTTGAGCCACATAGTTGTTTTGATTCAAATGACTCTTTTGATGATGGACATATATAGGTTGTTATTCTTGATGTTTCTGACAGATGCATATGGTGTAGATCATCTATAATGTATGATAGTTGTTGATAACTATCATGGTCTTTTATGTCATGAATATCATTTGATGTAAAGGTCATGTAAATATAATTGATGTAGTGTGTACCCCCTTTATGCATGGGAATGATGATGTAATAATTGCAATTTTTTGTCATGTATGAACATTTGGTATATCCCCACTTGGTTGGGTGATTGATGTATGTATGAGTCATTGGTGATAGGAAATTCATACTCACATAGCTAAGTTATAGAGTCATGTTATTCTTTTGAAAAATATCTCTGCAGACTCTGTATGTGCTCAAGGGGAGCCTGGACAGCATAGTGCATCTCTAAGAGGGAGAATATCTTGGTCCTCCCTTTGCCCTTGATGTCAAAGGGGGAGAGTATCTTGGTGTTGTTTGATATATCTAACAAGTTCTACAGCTTGACGTAATAAACATCAATATGGTTGCCATCAAGTCCAAAGGGGGAGATTGTTGGCATTATGGTACAGGTGTTGCCCTTGATGGCAACTGACAAAAGATTATGTGATGTATGACAGTGCAACAGGTAAATTCAGAGGTAATAACAAAGGATTACAGATCAGACTCCAGAAATTGAAGAAAGAGAATGTTTTAATAAGTATATGTTGGTTCACCTAGTCCAAGTGGCGTATAGAAATTCAGAGAACAAAAGGAGCATATACGTATGCATGCACTTTCACAGGAGGAAAAACACATATGGGATGGAAAATTAAGATCAAAGAATACCAAGGGTCCATACCATGGTATTAGCCCACAATATTGAGAGGAGTAATCGTTACTTGATCCCGTCTAAGAATACTACAGGTTCTAAGTGTTGTTTTGGTCTGAGGTATTGAAAAAGGCACTAAGTATATAAGGAGGAGAAGATCAAAGGGCTAAGTGGGTATGTGAAAGGGTTTTGATGAATACTTCTATCTAGAGTATTTTTGGGTTGTAAGGGCCATGGTTATGATATAGATCTGAAATATCTTGTGCACCCTTGGATACAATATTGGATCAGGATCATGAGACCTAAAATGACTTATCATTGTATGATCTAATAATGGATAATTTAGATCTTATTGTTAATTCATGTTTTATCTTTTATATGTTATGATCTGGGCATATATGAAGTCTAGAATGGATGTGAAGTTATAAGTTATTATCTGCAGATTTATAGGCTGGTTTGCCTTGGTGAAGACGCGTATGCACACTGATTTGGCACTTCTAAGTAGCGTATACATTCTGACATATGATTTTTTAAGTTGGAGTTGGTTCTAGTTGGATGCAGATTTTTCGGTTCAACTTTGTGTTTTGGTGACAATAATTTGATTTTTCTAATTGACTGATTATTGATAGATGCAATTGTATTGCAGTGGTGATTGATTTTGAGCTTCAATGTTACTGATGGGTCTAGTATGAAAATTTGATGAAACGTGGCCTACATATTATGTTGTTGTGTACCAGGAGTATCTAGTTTGAAAATTTATGAAACGTGGTCCCTGGAGGAAGAACGAAGGTGGTAGCCTTCTGTAGGTTGGCGCCTAAGTACTAGCAAACATATCAACTAGTACAAGAGCTAGGGGGTTGTAGCTCCCTTCCAGTAGAAGCTAGAGAACGAGAAAAGGTCGTAGCCTTCTATAGGTGGGTACCTACATAGTGGTATGAGTCTGCATTAGTACAAGATTGTAAACCTATTTTCTTTATATTAAGAGAAGAAAGCAATGACATCAACAGGTGGTTTTTCTCTCGCATTGGGTTTCCACCTTAAATCTTGGTGTTCATGTGTGTTGCTTATGTGTGATGGTTTATTTTGTTATTGTTACACCTGGTTACTGTTTATATAATGTTAAATAAAGATCTGAAGCACTGGTTTAAGATCAACAAACAATGAATTAACTATTTTATAGGTTTATTATCTATACACTAGTTTCATTCATTGTAGTCGCGAATATACATTGGTTGGCTTTTGTAATATCTCGTATACGGTTTGAAAAAGAAAAATTTGAAATATTGATTCACCCCCCCCCCCTCTCCTCAGTATTTTTCCCAACAATTGGTATAAGAGAAGTTCCTTCAAAAGAAGCTTGATCGCTTAAAGGAAGATCTCTCAAAATGAGCAATCACGAAGGAACGGGATATTTCGGACCACCAATCTCCAACAAAGATAACTTAATATATTGGAAGACAAGAACTAGAGCCTATCTTCATTCACTTGGAGCTGATGTTTGGGCAATTGTGGAAAGAGGATACCAATATCCAGTAGCAGTCCTCACAGGTCCGACAAAAAAGAAATCATATGAAACCAGCGCCAAAGTGGTCAATGCTTTATTGGGAAGTCTATGAGAAAGAGAATTCGTCAAAGTCATGCAGTTCAACACAACCAAAGAAATATGGGACAGAATCATTCGAAGCTACGAAGGAGACTCCCAGGTAAAATGTGCTAAGCTCCAAACTCTCAGGATCCAGTATGAAACTCTCACGATGCATAGTGATGAAAGTATTGCTAGTTATTTTTTACGAGTAGATGAGATTGTAAATCATATGATGAATCTGGGTGAAGAAACAAAGGAGGCTACTATAGTTGAGAAACTTTTGAGGTCTCTATCTTCTAAATTTGAGTCAAAAGTATCTACCATTGAGGAAAAGAAGGATCAATCTGTTACTATTGTTCAACTTCATGGAATTTTAACTACCTTTGAAATGAGGAAAGGAGGTCCATCATAAATCAGAGAAACCGCTTTCAAAGCTTCTACAAAAGGAAAAGAAAAGGAAGATCTCAAAGAATCAGGATATACATCAGAAGAAAACGAGGTAAACTTTGTGAAGAAACTTCAGCGGGGTTCTGGAAGATTCAGAGGTAAGCTTCCCTTCAAATGTTTAGCTTGTGGAAGACTTGGTCATTATGCTGCTAAATGTCCTCATATATACAACCATGACAAAGGAAAGACTTCTACAGAAGGTAATAGAATAAGTTATTATACTCATGAAGATAGTGATGGCCTATCTAATAGTGACAAAGATGATCAAGATTTTAAACTGCTCATGGCATATGAAAACGATACCTTAGAAGAAGAATATTTCCTTAAAGAAATCACTAAACTAAAAATCTATTTGGAAGAAAAGGATAGAGTCATAGACATAGTGACACATCAACTCATTGAAAAGGACAATCACAATGAAAAATTAGAGTGTGAAGTAGTAAGTCCAAAAAAATAACTTGAGAAGACAAAAACTCTGAATCTTAGATTTTCTAAAGGATCGGAAACCTTAGATGAAATCATCAAAGTTCAACGTTCTCCACTTATAAAGACTGGTCTTGGTTTTCATGAAACTGTTAAACGTGAATCTGGCTCACAAACTAAGGCAAGGAATTCTAATGCAAAATCTGAAATTCTCAACAAGGAGATAAGATGTCAACCCCATCAACAACCAAGGAAATAAAGTCTTCAAAGAAAATCATTCACTCCTAACTATGGAAGTGATAATCAGTTATTTCCTCTGATGAATAATGTTGAATGTCATGTCTGTCATAAATTTGGACATTTAGCAACCAAGTGCAGAAGTAGAATGTTCAAGCTAATAATTGTCACACAGAAAGATCATCGGCTTCTAGGCACTTTAAGGGATATTGTTTTTCTTGCAATATGTTTAATCACAAAGCCATTGATTTCTATAGAAGGAATATCAAACATATAAGATGGTATGCTTGTAACAAGTTTGGGCATGTAGCAAAAGAATGCAGGAATAAGTCTATGGATCACTGTAGACAATATGGTGAGCAATCAAATAAGCAGGTTTATATCAGAAATTAGAAAAAATATGAATCCGCCAAGAATCAAGAAAAGGAAGATTAGATAAGGTGTGATCTCACTCTCTACTCATTCAAATACAAAGATGATAGTGGATGTGCTTGTCACGTTACTTAAGACTAGAGTAAAATGGAGTCTCTAATTAAGAACCATCATGGAAATGATGTTCTAGCTTAGTATACAGACATAACAGACTCAGGGAAAGTTGAAAGTGTGAAACTTTAGTATTCCAATTCTCATAAGCAGTTATTTTGAAGACGGGTCATGTATATACGCGAGTTAGAAACTGCACAGTTGCGTATATATTGGTTTGATGAAGAAGCAATGGGAGAAACTCAGGAAAAGGGGTCTGATATGGTTCAATCAATTATCAATTATCAATTATCTTTTATGTTATGGTTAATGATTATTATAGTATGTTGATGATATGTAGAAGTACTTTTGGCCCTCAGAAGTATTTGATGACTTGATGAATAACTACTTGATGATGAATCCTTGATGATTCTTACTGACATATGCAATGATCAGATATGACAGTGAATAGTTGGCACAGGTTCAGGGGGAGCATATGTTGTGCTTCTAATAATGCATTGTTGGCATTATGTTTCGCGTTAGAAGAACTTGGTACATAATGATGCTTATGTTACTAAAATGATGTTATGCTGCAGACATAGGTGGCCTATGATTAAATGTCAAATGATACTTATATTGCTTGAGCCACATAGTTGTTTTGATTCAGATGAATCTTTTGATGATGGACATATACTTGTTGTTATTATTGATGTTGCCAACATATGCTTATGGTGTAGATCATATATGATATATGATAGTTGTTGACAACTATCATGGTCTTTGATGTCATGAATATCATTTGATGTAAAGGTCATGTAAAGACATATGACGTAATTTGTACCCCCTCTATACATGGGAAGGATGATGTAATAATTTCAATTTTCTGTCATGTATGAACATTTGGTATATCCCCACTTGGTTGGGTGATTGATGTATGTATGAGTCATTGGTGATAGGAAGGTCATACTCACATAGTCAAGTTATAGAGTCATGTTATTCGTTTGAAAAATATCTTTGCGGACTTTGCATAGTGCACCTCTAAGAGGGAGAAATATCTAATAGGTTCTACAACTTGACGTAATAAACACCAATATGGTTGCCATCAAGTCCAAAGGGGGAGATTGTTGGCATTATGGTGTAGGTGTTGTACTTGATGGCAACTCACAAATGATTCAGTGATGTATGAGAGTGCAACAGGTCAATTTAGAGGTAACAACAAAGGATTACAAATCAGACTCTAGCAATTGAATAGAGAGAATGTTTTAAGAAGTATACGCTAGCTCACCTAGTCCAAGTGGCGTATACAAGCGGGTTCACAAAAAAAAAAAAAGCGTATACGTATGCACACACTTTCACAAGAGGAGAAACATGTATGGGATGGAAAATTAATGTTAAAGAATACCAAGGGTCCATACCATGGTATTAGCCCACAATATTGAGTGGAGTAATGGTTACTTGATCTCGTCTAAGAATACTACATGTTCTAAGTGTTGTTTTGGTTCGAGGTATTGAAAAAGGATCTAAGTATATAAGGAGGAGAAGATCACAAGGCTAAGTGGGTATGTGAAAGGATTTTTGATGAGTGCTTCTATCTGAAGTATATTTTGGGTTGTAAGGCCTATCGTTATGATATAGATCTGAAATATCTTGCACACCTTGGGATACAATATTAGATCAGGATCATGAGACCTGAAATGAATTATCATTGTATGATCTGATAATGGATAGTCTAGATCTAATTGTTAATTCATGTTTTATCCTTTATATGCTATGATCTAAATATATTTGAAGTCTCGAATTGATGCGAAGTTATAAGTTATTATCTGCAGATCTATATTCTAGTTCACCTTGGTGAAGGCGTGCATACACGTTGATTCGACATTTCTAAGTTGTGTATACATTATGACATATGATTTTTGAAGTTGTAGTTGGTTCTGGTTGTTGATGCAAAGTTTTAGGTTCAACTCTGTGTTCTGTTGACCGTAATTTGATTGTTCAGATTGACTGATTGTTGATAGATGCAATTGTATTATAGTGGTGATTGATTTTGAGCTTCAATGTTACTAATGGGTCCATTATGAAAATTTGATGAAACGTGGCCTACATATTGTGTTGTTGTGTACCAGGAGTATCGAATCTGAAATTTTATGAAATGTGGTCCCTGGAGGAAGAATGAAGGTGGTAGCCTTCTGTAGGTCGGCGCCTTCATACTGGTAAACATATTAGCCAGTACAAGAGCTAGGGGGTTGTAGCTCCCTTCCAGTAGAAGTTGGAGAGCGAGAGAAAGTTGTAGCCTTCTATAGGTGGGTGCCTACGTACTAGTATGAGTCTGCACTAGTACAAGATTGTAAACATATTTTCTTTATATTAAAAGAAGACAAAGACCACAACAACAGGTGTTTTTTCTCATGAATTGGGTTTCCACCTTAAATCTTGGTGTTCATGTGTGTTGCTATTGTTCAACTTCATGGAATTTTAACTGCCTTTGAAATGAAGAAAGGAGATCCATTAGAAGTCAGAGAAGTCACTTTCAAAGTTTCTGCAAAAGGAAAAGAAAAAGAAGATCTCAAAGAATCAAGGTATATATAAGAAGAAGATGAGGTAAACTTTGTGAATAAACTTCACCGGGGTTCCAGAAGATTCAGAGGTAAGCTTCCCTTCAAATGTTTTGCTTGTGGAAGAGTTGGTCATTATGCTGCTAAATGTCCTCATAAATACAACCGTGACAAAGGAAAGACTTCTGCAGAAGGTAATAGAAGAAGTTATTATACTCATGAAGATAGTGATGGCCTGTCTAATAGTGATGAAGATGATCAAGATTTTAAACTGCTCATGGCATATGAAAATGATACCTTAGAAGAAGAAGATTTCCTAAAAGAAATCACTCAAGCCAAAATCAATTTGGAAGAAAAGGATATAGTCATAGACACAGTGACACATCAACTCACTGAAAAGGACAAGCACAATGAAAAATTAGAGTATGAAGTAGTGAGTCTAAGAAAACAACTTGAGAAGAAAAAAACTATGAATCTTAGATTTGCTAAAGGATCAGAAACCTTAGATGAAATCATCAAAGTTCAACATTATCCTCTTATAAAGATTGGTCTTGGTTTTCATGAAACTCTTAAAGGTGAATTTTGCTCACAAACCGAGGCAAGGAATTCTAATGCAAAATCTAAAATACTCGACAAGGAGATAAGAGTTCAACCCCATCAACAACCAAGGAAAGAAAGTCTTTAAATAAAATAATTTACTCCTAACTATGGAAGTGAAAATCGGTTCTTTCCTCTGATGAACAATGTTGAATGTCATATCCGTCATAATTTTGGACATGTTGTAGCTAGGTGCAGAAGTAGAATGTTTCAAGCTAATAATTATCACACGTAAAGATCATCAGCTTCCAGGTACTTTTAGGGATATTGTTTTTCTTGCAATATGTTTAATCACAAAGCCATTGATTTCTATAGAAGGAATATGAAACATATAAGATGGTATGCTTGTAACAAGTTTGGGCATGTAGCAAAAGAATGCAGGAATAAGTCTATGGATCACCGTAGACAATATGGTAAGCAATCAAATAAGCAGGTTTATATAAGAAAAATAGAAAAAGATGAATCCACCAAGAATCAAGAAAAGGAAGATTAGATAAGTTGTGATCTCGCTCTCTGCTCATTCAAATACAAATATGATAGTGGATGTGCTCGTCACGTTACTGGAGACGAGAGTAAAAAGGAGTCTCTAATTAAGAACCATCATGGCAATGATGTTCTAGCTTAGTATATCGAAAGAACAGACTCAGGGGAAGTTGAAAGTATGAAACTTCAATATTCCAGTTCTCATACGTAGTTATTTTGAAGATAGGGTGCATATATACACTAGTTAGAAACTGCACAATCGCGTATATATTGGTTTGATGAAGAAGCAGTGGGACAAACTTAGGAAAATGGGTATGATATGGTTCAATCAATTATCAATTATATTTTCTGTTATGATTAATGATTATTACAGTTTGTTGATGATATGTAGAAGTGATTTTGGCCCTCACAAGTTGTTGATGACTTGATGAATAACTAGTTGATGATGATGCCTTGATGATTCTTACTAACATATGCAATGATTAGATCTAACAGTGAACAGTTGGCACAGGTTTAGGGGGAGCATATGCTATGCGTCTAATAATGCATTATTGGCATTATGTTTTGCTTTAGAAGACCTTGGTACATAATGATGCTTATGTTGTCGAAATGATACTATGTTGCTGAAATGATACTATGTTGTAGACATAGGTGGCCTATGATTAAATTTCAGATGATATTTATATTGCTTGAGCCACATAGTTGTTTTGGTTCAGATGAATCTTTTGATGAGGGACATATACAGGTTGTTATTCTTGATGTTGCCGACAGATGCATGTGGTGCAGATCATATATGATGTATGATAGTTGTTGATAACTATCATGGTCTTTGATGTCATGAATATCATTTTATGTAAAGGTCATGTAAAGACATATGACATAATTTGTACCCCCTCTATGCATGGGAAGGATGATGTAATAATTGTGATTTTCTGTCATGTATGAGAATTTGATATATCCCCACTTGGTTGGGTGATTGATGTATGTATGAGTCATTGGTGATAGGAACGTCATACTCACATAGTTGAGTAATAGAGTCATGTTATTCTTTTGAAAAATATCTCTGCAGACTCTTCATGTGCTCAGGGGAGGAGCATGGACAACATAGTGCATCTCTAAGAGGGAGAATATCTTAGTATTCCCTTTGCCCTTGATGTCAAAGGGGGAGAATATCTTGGTATTGTTTGATATATCTAACAGATTATACAACTTGATGTAATAAACACCAATATGGTTTCCATCAAGTCCAAAGGGGGAGATTGTTGCATTATGGTATAGGTGTTGTCCTTGATGGAAACTGACAAATGATTCAGTGATGTATGACAGTGGAACAGGTCAATTTAGAGGTAACAACAAAGGATTACAGATTAGACTCTAGAAATTGAAGAAAGAGAATCTTTTAAGAAGTATACACTAGTTCACCTACTCCAAGTAGCGTATACAAGCTGGTTCACAGAACAAAAGGAGTGTATACGTATGCATGCACTTCCACAAGAGGAAAAGTTCGTATGGGATGGAAAATTAAGATTAAAGAATACCAAGGGTGCATACCATGGTATTAGCCCACAATATTGATCGGAGTAAAAATTATTGATCCCATATAAGAATACCACAGGTTCTAAGTGTTGTTTTGGTCTGAGGTATTGAAAAAGACTCTAAGTATATAAGGAGTAGAAGATCAAAGGGCTAAGTTGGTATGTGAAAGGGTTTTTGATTAATACTTCTATCTTAAGTATATTTTGGGTTGTAAGGGCTATGGTTATGATATAGACTTGAAATATCTTATGCACCCTTGGATACAATATTGGATCGGGATCATGAGACCTGAAGTTACTTGTCATTGTATGATTTGATAATGGATAGTCTAGATCTAATTGGTAATTCATGTTTTATCCTATATATGATATGATTTGGGTATATCTGAAGTCTGGAATTGTTGCGAAGTTATAAGTTATTATCTGCAGATCTAGATGTTGGTTCGCCTTGGTGAAGGTGCGTATACACAGTGATTCAGCACTTCTAAGTGGCGTATACATTCTGACATGGATTTTTTAAGTTTCAATTGGTTCTGGTTGTTGATGCAAAGTTTTGGGTTCATCTCTATGTTTTGGTGACAGTAATATGATTGTCCAGATTGACTGATTTTTGATAGATGCAATTTTATTGCAGTGGTGATTAATTTTGAGCTTCAATGTTACTGATGGGTCCAGTATGAAAATTTGATGAAACGTGGCCTACATATTGTGTTGTTGTGTACCAGGAGTATATAGTCTAAAAATGTAGAAATTTCACCTGTAGAACAAACCGATATATGTAATGTCCTAAAGCATAATACTTGTTCTACTTCTACAAAACATTAAGCAGAAGCATAATCGAATTCATGAGCAACAATCAAGTATGAACATGCATAACTGATCAAGAGAATAATCACACCTAACACAAGATATATCCAGGGGAAAGCACCAGCATAAAACCCCAACCATGTATATTCAAATCAAGTGGAAATCCTCTTCACAATACAAAAAGAATTAGCTCTCAAGCTATTCAGTTCTCAATGAACTATGAAGATATGTCTCATGAACCACCAAAGCCCTATTTATATAGGTTTTATCTCTGGTCCTTATGTAGTTTGCTTAGGAAATAATAGCAAAAGCATATGTTATTAATTCCAACATACCAAAAACAACCAATGGTCCAACTACGTATTCCTTGAGAACACTAGTTCCTCAACCATGCAATAAATACTCACTAGAAATAGTTAAGCATCTAATAGTACATTGTCCCACATCTGATCTAAACTGGGTTTTTGACAGAACTGACATGCAACAGCTATCCATGAGTGAATCCTCAGTTATCTAAAATAATAGTTGTCACATGCATGCAAGCATTAACAAACTATATTTTATTATTTTAACAACTTGTTTAAATAATCTAACTGGACTTGACTAGTTAGAACTAAGTCAATTGATTCTCTCATTATAGAA
>APFE031129550.1:2187-40648 GCA_000404065.3 Pinus taeda
ATGTTGGATATTATCCTTTAAAGTCCCTATGAACATATCAATCCTATGCTCCTCTGGAATATATTTTACCCTTATGTTCAATTTTTGGAAGTCCTCAATGTGCTCCATCATTGAACCCTTTTGTTTGAGACTTATCAATTGGCTAAAAAAGGTGCTGCTTTTTGTATCCTCATAATGTGTTGTCAATTCTTCCATAAAAATTGCCCAAGTGGCAATTTGTTTACAAGAGCAAAACCATCAATATCATACAAATTGATTTGGTTCCAAATATAGAGTTGCAATACGTACTTTTTGTGTGTTTTGCACATTATGGAGATCGAAAAATTGCTCCATCTGTAGTATCCATGTTGCGGCATCCTTGCCATCAAACTTCCTCATATAGATTTTTGGAATATGGTGGGTCTTCAATCCAATATTAGAGTCTATGAAATAATGATTAACATTTCTTTTGTTCTCATCATGAGTTTCCTTTACTACCCTTTCCCCATTAGTGACCATTTCTTGTAGCAACTTATTCAAATTTATCTTGAATTCTTGCATCTTATCGTCCATGCCATTCATATTAGCGTCCATGCCATTCATCTTAGCTTCCATCTTAGTATCCATGCCATTCATCTTAGCTTCCATGTCGTTCATCTTAGCTTCCACGTCATTGATCTTGGCTTCATTTACCTTTAGTGAGAGTGAAATTTGTTGTACTTGGTCTTGTAATTTTGATATATCATGTTGCATTTCTTCCTCCTCTTCACGAGTCATGCTAGAGATTTCAGGTTGCTTACTAGGTGTTTCCATTTTCTTTCTTCGGGGCATTAATTAATGCTAATAATTCTTCACTATTCCCTTTGAATTCCTTCAAACTAATTTTTCAAACCAATCTTATCCAAAATTAAAAAAAAAAAATTACACCTTTTTTCACTTTGTAGGAGCTCGATATTGAATTTGATGTATCTCTATAATTTCAGATCATCTAGTTCTAAAATTGCAACCTGCAGTAGCCCTCTGCATCCTCTTTCCAATACCACTAGTTTGATCGAATTTTATTATCTAAGAAAGAGTTACGCACAATCTCCCAAGATGACCTGATTATATACCTTTTCAAAAGAGCGAACTTGTGTGAAGTGTCATGTGTCACTGTTTTGACCTTCAGATCTAAAAACTACACACTAGAAACTAAAATCCGTCCTCTTTCTGTAACTTCTTACGAAATTGCAATCTGATGCCCAAAACAAAAGTTATGATGATTTTCCCAAGGTCACCTGTCTGGAATGTAATTCAGGAGTCTGCAAAAAGACCAACTGCCTTAGATCATACATCCGCAAATATTGCACGAAAAGCTCTGAAATTCAAACCCAAGGTTCAAAGCGATTTCTTCTCAAATGGGCTTTTTTTGCTTTTGAAGCGTCGTAGAAAAAGAGTTATAGCGAAAATTCCACGATGACCTATTTGGAGCAGCGAAACCCTAGAATCCAAAGCTTTGATACCAAATGTTATGAAACCAGCTCACAAAAAGATAGAAAAGATAGATCAACGCCTTAGAATTCAGCCTCTTCGAGGGGGAAACCTCCTTTATATTACACAAATGAACAATTCTTCGATGATTCAAATGAAAAATCCTCCTTTCTATATATAGGAGTCTAAGGGTTCACAATATAACCAAGCTGACCTAACAATAATAATATAAAGGCACGAAAATAACAATAGAGGGATTCTATGGGGCACAATAATAAAAATATGAGGACAATAGGGGTCCAACAAAGTCTATGCATCTCTTCATACTGTCCACATAGAGTTTGCAATAGCCATCATGATCTCTGATAATGTCTCCACACAGCTTTAGTGAGTCTACTATTACTTGCACTAAGCTCTGATTAATTCATCACTGGTCTGAGCCTTTCACAGGTTAGCCTGATCAATAGATTTGCTCATCCATCGGCTTCCTCTTGTCCTGTTGGACCTTCAGCTTCCTCTTGTCCTGCTAGATTTTCGGCTTCCTCCTATCCTACTGGACCTACCGCTGCCTCTGTCTTCCAGTTTTTCCAACCTCTAAGCTTTCCTTGTTCTCTGTTTTATATTCCTGATACCCCTGACCTTTGGCTTCCTCAACGCTCGCTTGATCTTTCAGCTTCCTCTACACTCACTCTTTGGCTTCCTTTGTCTCTTCAAATCCATCAATACACACAGGACATGTTAATGTGGAAGAGAGGCCGAATTACAATAATGTTTCATATTAAAGAAAATATCAAAGAGGCTCCCTTTTATAATATTCATACAATATATATTAATAATCCCGCAATCGCAATCAGAGCTTTAATATGACAAGGCCTTAAGCATGTAAACCCAAGACCACACAACATATCGGAATACAGGGATACACATGGAATACATGGAAAACCCCACTTCAAAACACTTAGCCAGACTTCAAATATTTATACACCCAGACATATATATATATATATATCGTCGGGTCTGCACATCAAAGACACCTCCGCAACGCTACTCCTTCCTTTCTTCGATCTTTGATCAACCCTTCACCTCCACGATTAGCATTTAAATCGCGACCATCAATCTAGCGCTCGATCCGCTGGTTGTCGCTTATCTTGATCACCAACCAATCCACTCGATCTCCACTGTAGATCTCCTTTTATTTTATCTAACGGTTGACATTTATTTTGGGTCCATATAATATAATATATAATAATATTATATATCACAATCGTCGCTTTCAATGTGGCAAGGATTTACAAGAGGCTTGTGATATGCGACGAAGGCGATAATATATTAAATCATATTGCAATGGTGTTGTCGGGTCCGCATACATATCACTATCGCAGTTTTAATGTGACAAGGCTTAAAACACTGCGATACATAACTCCCGATATGGCGACCACGATATGTCATTAGGGCGGAATATAATAGGACCATTGGGTCTGCAACTGCATATCGCAATCAGAGGTTTTGGGGGTGACAGCCCTTTGAGACTAGCGACACAACGGATGTGATATCACAATAAGGCGGTTTATAATGGAGGCACGGGTTCGTGTTATTATCGCATCTATAATATATATACTCCTCTGTTCTTAACTTTGGTTAATGCGGACTTAACCCATAACCCTTTATCCCCTTTAATTCTATTATAACCCTCGTAGAATGGGAATATACACAAACACATGGGAACTTGCATTTTCCGCTTTTACATAGCTTTGGCACGTTTATTGATGCTTACCTTTATCAGGCTCATTCCCTGCCATAGATTAAATCGCATTAGATCCAATGGCTTGCATGAATTTCAGGTGAGCAATTTGCAAGGGAAATAACCACCCGAAAAAGTCGTTTTCTCTCTCCACCCTCTTGCTACATGTTGCTCGGTTAATGGGATCGAGTGCTCTCCTCTAAATACCACTTACCACCTAGCGTCCATCCGAAAATCACTGCCACTGTTACAAATCCACCTTTTGGAATATAACCACGTGCATTCACTTTGTATTTAACCCAATATTATATACTTTAATATGATATATGTGGTTATATACTTTAACCCGATATATACTCCTCCACTCTTTTCTGGTCTGATATGACTCTGGGATGGCTTCCGATGCACTGCTCCAATAGCTCTTCTATGATATTCCTCTGATATCGCATGATACGACTCCTTTGTTAATTGCTCTTCTGTTGGCTTTTCCTCCTCATGCATGTTCCTCTTTGTTCCTTCTAATGAACAATATGACTCCTTTGTTAACTGCTCTTCCACTCATGCACCTTTGATATGTGTTTCTCTTTGTTTCTCGTGGCTTCCAATGACCTCTTCCTCTCTGCGGGACTTCTTGGGCATATAATACATGTGATACTCCCAATTATGCTCCTTCGATATGTGTTACTCTTTGTTTCTTAGTTCTTAACTTTTTCCACTGTGTGTTCCTCTTTGCTTCTTCCGTTGAACTTCTTCCTCTGGCTTTTATTTGACTGCTCCCGTTCTGAGCTTCTAATGAGCTCTTTTGATGGTTTCCCTAATGGATTTTCTCCTTAGCTTCTTACTCCTGTTTCTTCATGGATCTACTCTGCCTCTTCTAGAATATTTCCATATTGACATCAATGACAATCTAGGTCAACAATCTCCCCCATTGTTATTGATGGCAATATTTTTTTTCTCTCCCCCTTTGACATCAATGGCAAAGGAGTGCTCAGGGACTCCCCCTATCAAATTTAATTTGTTCTTTATGAATAGTATATATTCATGAGTATGTTAATCCCCCCTGTAATAGTGCTCTTGTTTTTTCTCAAGATAGAGGGATTGATTCTTTATCATCAATTAGCACATTATCCCCTCTTCATGTCTCAGAACAACTTTGTCATGGTTTCAACAATGCTTAAGGATTCTCCATTTCAATGCTTTCAAACAGATTGCAAATAGACACACACCAAGTGATTAAGTCTAGGTTTTTATGCTTCAATCCATATTCTATTGTCTCAATAGTCGAAATTAAGAGGCCTTCATAGTCCAAATCAAGAGAAAATGTCATTGAAATTGTATTTCTTGCTATCTCTCTTTAGATCAGAGTTCCTTTGTATTTCTGTGCTTCTCCTTAAGTTACTGAGCTATATTCGACTGCACAACATTCTCCTTTCTATAGTCTTTTGTTGAGCCATCTTTTCCTTGTGTCCTTGAAAAAAAATATCTCTGCAAGTTATCTCCACAAGCAGATTTTGATATCCAATTTGTGACTGTCTTTTAATTTTTTTTATTGATTGTCATCTTTTTGCAATGCTTCAGTTTTGTTAGATGCTGCGAACTACTCTTGCTTCATGCTTCATTCCCAGATGTATCTATTTTTTTTTAAGGTTGCCTCTATTTGTGTCCATGATCTACCTATTCTCACATCAAATCCCTGAGTCGAAACATTTAATACCTGTAATATCAGCACCATAGTTATTTGCCCTATTTCTCTAGTATTATATGACCTTATATGTTGCTCCAACTACTATTAGTGATCAAGTGGAAAACATCTTCAACAACAGTTTAAAGAATAGTTGAGAGATCAATTCTTCAATGGAGTGCTCCTGAGAGATGATCTTTATCAAAGAATGATTATTAATATAGCTCAATAAGGATTTCATAAGGACCTTTTCACGAATAGCTTCTGCAATATTGATCAAGAATCATAGGCTCCCCCTAACTGTATGCATCATCTCTTTTTGCGGAGTCTTACCATCAAGTGCTTAGATTGTCAAAAATTAGGCCAATAACATGTGTTGTTTGCTAGAGAGTTCAAGGAACTTTCAGATTGTATTTGCTTCCTTTTCCATATTTGTGTAACTTTCTTCTTTTGCATGGGTCTAGCTTGTGTAAGAGCCCAAGTTAAGTTACAATCATGTGCCATATGACCAATGTTATGACACTTGAAGCATTCTACATTGTTCATGAATAAGAATTCATGATTTCTTCCTACAAAATTGATCCTTGGAGATAGTTGGGGACCATAATATCTATCTTTACAACATGGTTGGGGACCATAACATCTATATTTATGATATGCTTTACAATCTTTTTCCATGTGACCAAAGTTTGTACAAGAATAACAATAACCAAGAAATAAACTTTGGTACCTAGGGGATGGATATTTCCTTGATGTACTTCTGAATTCTTTCTGTCTTGAGATCCCTTGATGATAACCATTATTTCTAGCTTCCTTGACATTATCTACATTTCTTCGTGGAGTAGGATTTCTTACATTGTTGCATTGATTTTTTTCCTTGCCTTTGCTGGAACTAGGAGCATCACCATTTCTTTCTAGCTTCTTCACATCCCTTTTGTTTGAAGCATTATCATTCTTGTTTGAGGATTCACCTGCATACCCGAGACCTAATTTATCAAATGGACATATTTGATGGTTGAGCATCTCATCCAAGGCTTGAGAGCTCTTCATGGTTTTGTTCATGTTAGAAAATTATTTATTACTGAGCAATGGAACACATAAAATATTGTGGAAATATAAACACAGAAAATGCGTAAAACAAGAGAGACACAAATATACATGGTTCACCTAGTTTGGGATACATCCACGAAGAAACAACGAGTCCTTCTTTTATTATATTATCCAACAAACTTAAGAGATACAACCTACAACAGATCCACTGTAACACCCTCTTCACTCTCAATATCCTCTCTCTTCCTCACTCAGAATACAAATATGATTTAGATGCAATACAATTCCCTCATATATAGTGAGGGGTTGCCTTCCAGGGAAAAAAAACCCTAAATTAAATATAACTTCTACCGTCAGATCATCTGCCTAATGAACGGCCTAGATTGACTAGAAATTAATATACTTTTACAAGGCAATTTTACATCTATTTTTAGCTTCGGGGGCGCTGCCCCTGAGCCCCTACTGGCCCCTGGATGGCCCCCCAAACACCGCAGGGGGGACAAGCCCCCTCGCATCCCCCCACGTGGAGGGGTGTACAATCTTCCCGGGGTATACATCTGGCTGAAACCTTTGAATACAAAAGATAATAAGGCTCCACACCCAACAATCTCCCACTTGGAGACTGATTATATCAGCTCCACCGCTGCTTCATTTGCTAGACAATGACTCCTCTTTGGACCTGGTTGTTTCTCATCTTCTTCATCATAATTGAAGACCAATTGAAACTAAGCAGATTCTCAGTTTCTCCCTAGTTACAACTTTTGTTAACATATCTGTAGGATTCTGGCTAGTGTGTATCTTTTCTAGCTTCAACTGTCCATCTTCCAACGTTGACCGTATGAAATGGTACTTGAGTTGTATATGGTTATTCTTGGAATGAAATGTAGAGTTCTTTGCAAGATGTATGGCGCTCTGGCTGTCACTGTATAACCTGCCCACCTCCTGCTTCTTACCCAATTCATCCATAAACCTTTATAACCAAATCATTTCTTTACTAGCCTCTATAGCAGCAACATACTTTGCTTCTATTGTTGAAAGTGCAACAACACTTTGGATTTTTGAAACCCAACTGACAGTTGTTCCACCTACAGTAAATACATATCCTGTATTGCTCCTCCTGTTATCTCTGTCACTTGCCATATCTGCATCAACATATCTCTGTAGAGCAATGTTTGAACCACCAAAGCATAATGCTTGATTTGTGGTACCTCTCAAATCCCTAAGAATCCACTTCATCGCCATCCAATTTCCTTTTCCTGGATCGTTCATGTACCCACTTACAACTCCCACTGCATGTGCAATATCAGGCCTTGTGCAGACCATTGCATACATTTGCTTCCAACTATTGATGCATGTGGAACTTTAGACATATGAGCCATTTCTTCCTTAGTCTTGCGACATGCCTCCTTACTTAATTTGAAATGGCTATCCAAAGGTATACTAACTGGTTTTGCATTTTGCATATTAAACCTTTTCAACACCTTTTATATGTACTCACTTTGAGACAATGTTAATTTGCGATTCTTCTTGTCTCTAGCTATTCTCATACCAAGGATTTGTTTTGCAGCACCCAAATCCTTCATTGCAAATGAGTTTTCCAATTTCCTTTTGAGCACATTTATTTCCTACATGTTAGAACTTGCAACAAGCATGTCATCTACGTACAATAACAATATAATATAGCTGCCATCATTTTTCCTTTTGAGATAAACACAATGATCAGAGTGACACCTAGTATAACCTTGTTCAGACATAAACCTGTCAAATTTTAGATACCACTGCCTTGGAGCCTGTTTTAAGCCATACAAGCTCTTCTTCAATTTGAACACTAGTTTCTCCTTCCCTTTTACCTCATATCCCTATGGCTGCTGCATATATATCTCTTCCTCCAAATCCCCACGGAGAAAGGTTGTAATTACATCTAACTGCTCAAGATGCAAATCTTCAACTACTACTAGATTTAGAATAGTTCTGATTGAAGTCATTTTCACAACAGGAGAAAATATTTCATCAAAGTCTATACCCTTTTTCTGTGCAAACTCTTTCACCACAAGTCTAGCTTTATACCTTTTTCTACCTCCATCTTCTTCCTTCAACTTGTAAACCCATTTATTCTGCAATGTTGTTTTCCCTGCAGGCAACCTGACTAAGTCCCAAGTCTGGTTATGTTCTAAGGAGTCCATCTCTTCTTTCATGGCTTGCTCCCACTTCTTCCTATTTTCTACCTGCACTGCTTCTTCATAACATTTTGGTTCACTAGAATCAGTCAACAATACATAATATAATGAAGGAGAGTGTCGTTCGCGGGGTCTACTTATCCTAGTAGATCTTCTAACACCACTTTCAGGTGTTTGAAGTGCTTGTTTTTGTTGTGGTTGTTGTTCTGGCTGTTGATCATTATGATTTTCAGGCACCATCACTTTTCCTGTGATATCGTCAAGCACTGTGTATTCTTTGTTTTCTTTTTCCTGTTTCTTTTCCTGCAGCTGATCCTTATACAAAACCTTTCATTGAATATTACATCTCTGCTGCAATGATTTTGTGATTTCATAATCATATAAGCGATAACCAAAATCAATTACACCATATCCAATAAAGGTACATTTCTTTGATTTTGTCTCAATCTTTGTTCTATTTTCTTTGTTAATGTGGACAAAGGCTTCACAACCAAAAGTCTTTAGAAAAGAGTAGTTTACCTTTTTACCTGTCCATGCCTCCTCTGGAATACCACCATCCAAGGAACTTGAAGGCCCTCTGTTTATTATATAAACAACAATATCTACAACATCTGCCCAAAATTGTAAAGGCAATCCTGAATGCAATCTCATGCACCTTGCACGCTCCATGATTGTCCTATTCATCCTTTCTGACACACCATTTTCTTGTGGTGTTCCTGGAACTGTCTTCTCTCTGCGAATTCCATTCTCTAAACATTACCTGTCAAACTCTTTGCTACAATATTCACCTCCATTATCTGATCTAAGACACTTCAAACTTTTCCCTATCTCATTTTCAACCAAAGCTTTCCATTTCTTGAATGTATCAAATACATCAGATTTATTTCGAATACAATAAATCCAGGTTTTTCTGGTTGCATCATCAATAAAAGTAAGATAATAATGAGAGCTACCAAGAGATGATACCTGAGCAAGTCCCCATACATATGTATGCACAAGCTCTAATTTTTCGCTCTTCTTTTCTTTCCCAACTCTAAGGAATCTGACTCTCTTCTATTTTCCATAAACACAGTTTTCACAGAATTTTAAATCAACATGCTTGAAACCTGGCAACAAATTTCTTGAGTGAAGAATCTACATCCCCTTCTCACTCATGTGCCCGAGCCTATGATGCCACAATCCTATGTATTCTCCTATAGAGGTTAAAGCATTAACATAATTAGAAATACCATTGCATAAGTACAATGTACCAACCTTTTCTCCTTTCGCTATTACCAAGGATCCTTTAGTGACCTTCCAGGTTTTATCTGTGAAAGTAGTTACGCAACCTTCACCTCCCAACTGCCCTGTTGAAATCAGATTTTTCTTCAGTTCTGGAATATGCCTTACCTCCTTCAATAGCCATTGATTTCCATTCTATTGTTTTATGAAAACTATACCCATTCCAACAATTTTACAGGGTTTATCATCACCCAATCGAACCTGTCCAAAATCTCCTTGAACATAATCATGAAAATGTTTCTTATCAGGTGTGGCATGGAATGAGGCCCCTGAATCTACCACCCAGGCATCAATAATATTTTCTAAAGAATGAATGAAAGAATCTTGCAACACATCACCTGTTACATTCGCTTGATGATTAGTTTCTTATTGCGCATCTCCTTCTTTTCCCTTCCAAGACTAGTAGTCTTTCTCTAGGTGTCCTTTCTTCCCGCATTTCCAACACACTATCCCTGATCTGGACTTGGATCTGCCTTTTCTTGACTTACTGTGATATCCTGGGCTCTTTCCTCTTTCCATTTTTCTTCCCCTAAGTCTCATGCAGTCAAAGCGTACTAATTCTCACCCAGAGTTTTCCGTCGCAATTTCCTCGCTAAAGGATTGCACCACAACAATCAATCAAACTTTAAAGTATAGATACCAGAGACAAAGTTTACTAATGGCCATAACTACACCATTCCCAACTTTTTGGGCAAGAGACACAGAATAACAGAGCCCTAACTTCATCAAACATCAAAAAAGTTCCCCTAACAGAACTTAATTGACTGTAACTGTATTAAAATCATTTAAATGGTTTGCAACAGATCCACCTTCTGACATCTTCATATTAAATAAACGCTTCATAAGAAATATCTTATTTGAGGCCGAGGGGTTTTCATATAGTTTGGCCAATGCCGACATTAAACCTTTTGTTGTCATTTCCTTTGAAATATTAAACACTACTGATACTGCTAGGCACAACTGTATTGTTCCAAGTGCCTTTCTGTCGAGAATATCCCATTCTGTGTTTGTCATACTCGCCGGCTTCCTTGTCTTTCCGCTTAATGGTAGGTACAGATCTCTATGATACAGATAATCTTCCATCTGCATCTTCCACAGCTGGTAGTTTTGGCCGTTAAATTTTTCGACCCTAAACCTACCATATTCCGTCATTTCTCCCACTCGAACCAAGAACCCTTCTCTCATGCGAGTTTATCAACCAAATAGACCTTCGGCTCCGATACCAGTTGTTAGAAAATTATATATTATGGAGGAGTGGAACACATAAAATATTGCAGAAATATAAACACAGAAAACACATAAAACAAGAGAGACATAGATATACGTGGTTCACCCAGTTTGGGCTACATCCACGGAGAAACAACCAGTCCTTCTTTTATTATATTATCTAGCAAACTTAAGAGATACAACCTACAATAGGTCTATTGTAACACCCTCTTCGCTCTCAATCTCCTCTCTCTTCCTCACTCAGAATACATATATGATATAGACGCAATACAATTCCTTCATATATAGTGAGGGGTTGCCTTCTAGGGAAAAAACCCTAAATTAAATATAACTTCTACCGTTAGATCATCCGCCTAATGAACAACCCATATTGACTAGAAATTACTAGACTTTTACAAGGAAATTTTACATCTGTTTTTAGCTTCGGGGGTACTGCCCCTGAGCCCTCGTCGGGGGACCGCTGGCCCCCGAACCCCCCAGCCAGGGGGGATTGGCCCCCCCCGAACCCCCACGGGGGGGACAAGTCCCCCCCGCGTGGAGGGGTGTACAATCTTCCTGGGGTATACATCTGGCTGAAACCTTTGAATACAAAAGATAATCAGGCTCCACACCCAACAATTCATCCCTTCAACCTTTTTCCTGAGGAAGACAATCTCTTCTTCCAATCTTTCACACTCATATTTCTTCTTAGCAAGTTGTTTCTCAGTTTCTTCCTTGATTTGAGCAACTTCATTTGCTTCTATTTTAAGGGAGATGATATCTGACTTCATTTTGAAGATTTCTTCATTTTCCTTTGCTAGACTCCTCTCCATTTCTTCCTTGATCCTTGTCGATTTACATGTTTCAGCCTTGAGAAGTTTGATGTTAGATTTTAATTTGAAGATTTCTTCATCCTTTTCTTTTAGTTGACATATCATGGTGTTTCTCTCCTTTTCTGCTTCATCGACCTATTCTTCTATGATTACTAATGCTTCCATTGTTTTCTCGACTCCTTGTGCTAACTTTCTTGCTTCTTGTATTTGACTTGACAAGGTATCTTCCTGTTTCTTTGATATATCCCATTGATTTTTCATGGATATGACTTATTCATGATGATTTATTTCGTTTTGATGAAATTCCTTCTTAAGCTTGGCAAGTTCTTCATCCCTTTCCTGTATTTGAATCTGGACAAGGTCAACTTTCTCCCTTGTTTGGTCTTGGTCACTAGCTAGTGCTTTCTTGTTAAGTTCCTTGTTTTCCTTTTTCAAACTGATAATCTCTTCCATGTTAGCTATAAGTTGAGCGAGGAGATCTTCTACAAAACATTTTTCATTTTCTTCATCTTCTAGGTCTTCTTTATCCTTGATGTCATCATTCTCATTTTCAGCCTCTATGATGGGTTCTGGATTTTCTACTTGATTTCCATCATCTTCTTGACTGATGTTCATGGTCAATGTTCCTTTTGAGTGAAGGTCATTAAGTTTGTCCCATATACCCTTTGCTGACGAACATTTCCTAAATTTTTCTTTATAGAATCAGGTAGCCCATTCAAGTTTGCATTCAATGCTTTTTCATTGTACTCCTTGGATTCTCCATCCATCATGCTATCAACAATCACTGATTTCCAGATTTCAATGCCTTGAGTCTTTAATAAATTCCTCATTCTTGCTTCCCATATATTAAAGTTTCCATTGAACCATGGAGCCTTCTCAAATTGATTGTCTTCTATTTTAGTCGAAGAGGGAGACACATCCTTAGGAGGATTGGAGACTTTATTCCTTGACTTCGCCATTTGTGTTCTATAGATCAACCTTCAAGCTGTTAGGTTTTGAGTGAAGGTACTCACTTTGATACCACTTGTTGGAAATATTGAGGGGGGGTGAATCAATATTTATTTTCAACTGTTATTTTTACCAGTTAACAACATTTATATTCAGAACGCAAGATGAACAACAAGAATAAATGTTTTTATTAATATAATATTTGCAATAAAATAGATACAATATATATATGATTCCAATATGTTTCCAAGCACCAACTTGGACTTTTGTGAGGCTCCAAACTCTAGAGAACAAACTATGTTTTGTCAAGGCATCAACCTTAGACTTAGGAGCACCAAATCCGAGGACACCAATCCTTCCAGTTCTGAGGCACCAACCTCAAGGGCTCCAACCATCTGTTGCAAACTATCTGGATCTATTTTGTCAAGGCACCAACCGTGGATATAGGAATACCAACTCCAAGGACACCAATCCTTCAAACTTCTGAGGAACCAACCCCAAGGGCTCCAAACCTCTTATCAAGGCATGTTTGATAGTAATGTTTTTCTCTCAAAACTCTTCTTTACTAAGTTCTACCTATTTATAACTTCACTGTAGTCTCCATGCTATAACATCAATGGAAATCAGGCTTCATTTGAAGAAGTCTATGCAACTCTTCATACTGTCCACACAGAATCTGCAATAGCCATCATGATCTCTGATAATGTCTCCACACAACTTTAGTGAGTCTAGTATTAGCTGCACTAAGCTATGATTAATTCGTCACTGGTTTGAGCCTTTCACAGGTTAGCCCGATCAATAGAGTTGCTCGTTCGTCGGCTTCCTCCTGTCCTGCTGGACCTTCGGCTTCCTCTTGTCCTGTTGGACCTTCAGCTTCCTCTTGTCCTGCTGGACCTACCGCTGCCTCTATTTCTTCCAGTTTTTCAAACCTCTAAACTTCCTTTTTCTTTGTTTTATATTCTTGATACCCCTGACCTTTGGCTTTCTCAACACTCACTTGATCTTTCAGCTTCCTCTGCACTCACTCTTTGGCTTCCTCTGTCTCTTCAAATCCAGCAATACACACAGGACACGTTAATGTGGAAGAGAGGTTGAATTACAATAATGTTGCATATTAAAGAAAATATCAGAGAGGCCCCCTTTTATAATATTCATACAATGTATGTTAATAATCTCGCAATCACAATCAGAGCTTTAATATGACAAGGTCTTAAGCCTTTAAACCTAGGACCACACAACATATTGGAATACAGGGATACACATGGAATACACGGAAAACCCTACTTCGAAACACTTAGCCGGACTTCAAATATTTATACACCTGGGCATATATATATATATATATAGTCGGGTCCGCAAATCAAAGACACCTCCGCGATGCTACTCCTTCCTTTCTTCGATCTCCGATCAACCCTTCACCTCCGTGATTAGCATTTAAATCGTGACCGTCGATCTAGCGCTCGATCCAATGATTGTCGCTTATCCTGATCACCAACTAATCCGCTCGATATCCACCGTTGATCTCCTTTTATTTGATCTGACGGTTGACATTGATTTCGGGTCCATATATATAATATAAATATTATCTAGTTATATAGATTATATATATAATATATACGATATATTATATATATTATATTATGATATATGTATATATAGCAATCGCAGTTTATAGCGTTCCATCCCTTTATAACTTGCAATGCATAACCTCTGATACGGTGGACACGATATGATTATAAATTGTAATTAATAACTCTGTCGGGTCCATATATATATATATATATATCGCAATCAGCGCTTTCAATGTGGCAAGGCTTTACAAGAGGCTTGTGATATGCAACAGATGTGATAATATATTAAATCATATTGCAATGGTGTTGTCGGGTCCGCATACATATCATTATCACAGTTTTAATGTGACAAGGCTTAAAACACTGCGATACATAACTCCCGATATGGCTGATGCAATATGTCATTAGGGCGCAATATAATAGGACCATCGGGTCCACAACTACATATCGCAATCGGAGGTTTCGGGGGTGACAACCCTTTGAGACTAGCGACACAGCGGATGCGATATTACATTAGGGCAGTTTATAATGGAGCCATGGGTCCATGTTATTATCGCATCTATATAATATATATACTCCTCCATTCTTAACTTTCGTTAATGCAGAATTAACCCATAACCCATTATCCCCTTTAATTCTATTATAACCCTCATATAATGGCAATATACACAAACACACGGGAACTTTCATTTTCCGCTTTTCGATAGCCTTGGTGCATTTATTGATGCTTACCTTTATCAGGCTCATTCTCCACCATAGGTTAACTTGCGCTAGATCCAACGGCTTACATGAATTTCAGGTGAGAAATTTGCAAGGGAAATAACCACTTGAAAAAGTGGTTTTCTCTCTCCACCCTCGTGCTATGTGTCGCTCGGTTAATGGAATTGGGTGCTCTCCTCTAAACCACTTATCGCCTAGCATCCACCCAAAAACCACTGCCACTGTTACAAATATGCCTTTTGGAATATAACCATGTGAATTCACTTTGACTTTAACCTAATATTACATACTTTAACCTGATATATACTCCTTCGCTCTTTTCTGGTCTGATATGACTCCGCGATGGCTTTCGATGCACTCCTCCAATAGCTCTTCTCTGATATTCCTCCGATATCGCATGATATGGCTTCTTTGTTAACTACTCTTCTTTTGGCTTCTCCTCCTGATGCATGTTCCTCTTTGTTCCTTCTAATGAACAACATGACTCCTCTGTTAACTGCTCTTCCGCTTATGCACCTTTGATATGTGTTTCTCTTTGTTTCTAGTGGCTTCCAATGACCTCTTCCTCTTTGCGGGACTTCTTGGGCATATCATACATGCGATACTCCCAATATGGTTGTTTATACTCCTTCGCTACGTGTTCCTCTTTGTTTCTTAGTTATTACCTTTTTCCGCTGTGTGTTCCTCTTTGCTTCTTCCATTCAAATTCTTCCTCTGGATTTTCTTTGACTACTCCTGTTTTGAGCTTCCAATGAGCTCTTCTGATGGTTTCCATGATGGCTTTTCTCCTTGGCTTCTTACTCCTGTTTCTTCATGGATTTGCTCTGCTTCTCCTATAATATTTCCATATTGACATCAATGGCATCTAGGTCAACACTAGATGTAATGTGATCTATCATCAAGGGGAAAATCAAATTAATTGAAGGTTATTAAGATGGGATTGAGTATTAGTGAATGCAAATGGTGTTGAAGAATGTAACTAGGTTCGGTCTTCATAATTATATTTGAGTCACAATTAAATGTACTTATTATTATTATTATTATTGACTTATTAAATCATGGGTTTCATGCTTGGGTCAATAAATAGGTCGGTGTTAATTGCTAACAATTGTCGCCTTTAATTAAAAATAGTATTTACCATAAAAAAATTCTCTAGAGGAGCTGCATGTGCAACCCAGCTGCCTAACCTAGCGGGCTCCCTCCTGCTACGCAGCAATTTCTCAGCAGCCCTCTACTGTTGTGCTCCCAGTGACCATGGATCCCTCAGATGAGGGTGACCCTCTATGAGATAGTCATCAAGGAAATGAAGAAAATGCAGAAGCATTCACCTCCCTTATTGTAGTGACTGTAGCTCCAAGGATCAGGCCAACAATAAACAATTTTGTTAAGAAGCTCGAGGATATTCCAAAAATTTCTCTTCTACCCACTCTCCCTCGCATAGCAGCCTTGTCACTTGAGAAAAACAGACTAGTGGGACAGTTCACTGGGCTATGGCCGTCTCCCAAATCTGTTCAAAGATGGGTTGAAAGAAACTGGAGCTCAACCATCAATGGGAAAATGGCTATAAAGTTCTGCAGAAGGGGATACTATACCTTCGATTTCGAAACTAAGGAAGACATAGATCTGATCTTTAGAAATTGCCAATATTTCATGGACTCCAGAGGACTATATCTAAATCTTTGGACCCCAGACTTCGATCCCGAAATGGATGTGCCAAGTGCAATACCAATTTGGGTCAGATTACCCCATCTCTCATTACACTGTGGGGGAGATGAATCTATAAAGGCCATAGGAAATGCAGTAGGAAAGTACATAGATAGATGTGAACCAAAGGACAATTTGCATGCATGTACCAGAATATGCGTGGAAGTGGATCTAGGAAAAGGACTCCCAGAAGCAATAAATATCAAGGTCAATTAATGGACACACATACAACAATTTGATTATGAGCAGATCCCATTCAAATGAAAGGTATGTCACGAGTATGGTCATTTTTCAAATAGATGTCCTAAGAAAAAAGTAAAAATGTTGAGGAACAAGAAAATACATGTGAGCAAGTAAAAAGGAAAAAATCCACTAACAAGCAGCCCATATCTATTTCTTCGCAGCCACAAGAACCAAATGAAACCACCATTCAATCTCCCTCCACTGCTATCCCCCCATCCCTCAAAATATCGAATCCCTTTGGGCCTTTGGAAGACTCCACTGACCCTCCCTCACCCAGATCCCCAATGCATTCTCCCAACCCCCTCTCTCTCTCCCCCACTCCTTTAATCCCCCACTCCCCTCTTCCCCCTCCTTTAGTGGATTGTATCTTAACCAGAAACGAAACTAACGAAAACCCCCAAATCAATGAACAACAAAAAAAGCGGGCAGAAAATCTATAAGGAAACAAGGGATGAGGCAACAGCCAAAGAGATGGCCTTAGGAACCCAGCAACCAATGGACTCCTTTCTTGGGAAAAATTCAGGAAATAACGAGAAAAATCAATAAAGAGGGAAGGGCATCGTTCACCACCATACTGGTAAATAATGATAGTGGTCTCTTAGAATTGTCGTGGTCTAGGCACACCCTTCAAAGCAAATGCAACAAGAGACATACTAACAAAAGAAGTGCCAGACATTTTCATGATCTAGGAGACCAAAACAAGCAGTCAAGAAAATAGAAAATTGATACAAAAGTTAAGAAATTATGAAGGAATAGTGCTAGAGGCAACAAGAGAATCAGGAGGAATATGTACATTATGGGAAAAAATAAAATTGGAAATGACAAGTCGAAAAATCAGCAAGCACTGGATCAAAACATATTTAAAAGATCTTAACACAAAGGAAACATGCAGCATCATAAATGTATGTGCTTCAAACCACTACAAAGAAAAAAAACATTGCTAGAACTCGATAAAAGAAGAATTAATAGAAAGACAAAATGGGAAAATAATTCTGGGAGGGGATCTAAACTTGGTAAGAAACACAAAAGAAAAATTTGGAGGGATTTATCATGTAAATCCATCAAGAGAAGCCCTGGAAGAAATAATGGAGCAACATAATCTAATCGATATCCCTCCAAGTAATGGGAAATATACATGGAGCAACAAAAGATTAGGCAAGAGTAATATAAAGGAAAGGCTAGACAGAATTTTAGTCCATGAAAATATAGTAGTTGACTTCACCTCGGTGAAAGCCAAAATCATCCATACAACAACTTCAGATCACAAGCCAGTAGAAATCAGTATGGGAAAATTGGAGAACCAAGGTCCTCTTCCGTTCAGATATAATTCAAGATAGGACAGCAATGAAGAATTTAGAAATCAAATTAAAGAGGGATAGGAAAAAAGCATTACAGGATCCCCTCACTACGTATGGGAAACAAAATTAAAAAATCTAAGGGTGAATCTAAAAATATGGGCAAGAGAGAATGATATTAAAAAAAAAGAAAGGAAATAGAACTTAAAAAAAAAATGGACAACATACAAAAAGAAAAGGAAAACAAACAGGAGAACAAACAGGATTACTTGCAAGAAAAGGAATTATTTTGGGAAATTTATAGGCAAAATAGAAAGGAAAAAGAAGAGATTAGATTGAAGTCTAGATGTTTATGGTTGAACGCAGGGGATAAAAACACTGCCTTCTTTCATAATTCAATGAAAATCAGATGTGCCAAAAATTAGATAAACCAAATTAAAGTGGATGGACAAGAGATTAAATGAGTAGAGGAATTAAAAATGGCAACACATAACCACTTCAAAGAGTTATTGACAACAAATGAATGGAAAGCAGACAATGAGGATTTTTTACAACACATACAAAAAAAAAATGATGAGCAAAATTCATAAATAAATAAAGAAATTTCTGAAGAAGAAGTGTTGGAAGCAATTTGGAGTCCACATCTTGATAAGGCTCCGAGGCCAAATGGGCTCACAATTGCCTTCTATAGAGAGCATTGGAATATCATCAAAAAAGACTTCATGAGAATGACAAAAAATGTTTTCAAAAAAAAAAGGGAGGAAATACAAAATCTTCATATCTGGCTCTTATTCCTAAAGAGTCCAATCCAACAACCTTCAACAGATTTAGACCAATATCTCTTTGTAATTCCTCTTATAAAATTCTTACAAATAGAATCAAGAGAGTTCTTCCTAAAATTATCTCAGAAAATCAGGGTGGCTTTGTCCCCAATTGGAAAATCATAGACAATGTGATTATTGTCCAGGAAACAATCCATAGCAGCATCCAAAGGAAAGAGAAATGAATTATTGTAAATCTAGATATGGTAAACGCCTTCGATAGAGTCAGCCAAAAATATTTAGTAGCAGTCCTTAAAAAGTTTGGATTCTCACAAGACATAATAGAGACCATACAAACATGCATCTCAACCCCTTGGATAACACCTCTAATAAATGGAAGGCCCAACAAATTCTCTCAGACCTCAAGAGATTTGAGACAAGGATTTCCTCTATCCCCTTTTCTATATATTATCATGGCTGAAACTTTAAGTGCAACGCTAGAAAATCAAAGAAAAGAAAAGAAAAATTACAGGTATTCAAATAGAAAAAAGTGTCAAAAATGTAAATCATTCCCTATTTGCTGATGACACTCTTCTTCTGGGAGGGGCATCAAGTATAATAGTAAGAAGATTTTAAGAAGTTTTGGATGAATTTCTTCAGGCCTCCAATGGGATGCTAAACAATACAAAATGTAGAATATATGGTTGGAATACACCTCCAAGGATTATGCGGAACATCTTTCAAATTATGGAAATCCCAACACAAGCAATATGGATGCATTTTACATACCTTGGACTCCCAATAGCCAAGGAGAATGTCAAATCAGAATTATGGAGCAAACAAGTGGAAAAAATGAAGGAAAAAAAATTCAAAATTGGAGAATGATGTGGCTTAATATAGCAAGCATAGTTATTATGATCAAGGCACTCCTGTCAACCCTACCAATATATCAGTATGTGATTATCTTGGCCCCGGCAAGTGCACACAAGCAAATGGAACTAATCTTAAGAAGCCTTCTATGGCAGGGAGGAAAGCAAGAGAACAAAAAATTCAATCTAGTAAAGTGGGACCAAGTCACACTTCCTTATGAACAGGGAGGTCTCTCAATCCGCTTACTAGGTTTAATGAACGCTGCCTTAGGGATGAAAATCATATGGAGAATGATAGCCAGAATGGAAAATATGTGGAAAAATTTCTTGCCATGAAATAACTGAATCATCCTAAAACAAAGCTAATAACAGACTCCATTCTTGATAGGCCCTACACACAAGTTTGGAAACTTGTAAAGAAGATAATTCCCCTAATTAGGAATCATATTTCTAAAAATCCGGGGAATGGAAAATCAGTAGCAATTTGGGAGGATCAAATAATGGGAAGAGAGACCCTAAATCTTCAACAGGACCTCCTTGGCTTACAAATTTGGATGGCTAAAAGAAGGCTTAATACTCTTCATTCAATCTCAGCATGGGAACAGAATAATTGGTTCGAATGGCAAATCCCAATAATCCCAAAAAATTAAAAGGATATGGGAGAAATTAAAACTCCACCTTGAAGGGGCAACACCCACAAACATCAAGGAAGAGGATGAATAGGTATGGGATCCAAATGGAGGAGCATACACGATTAAAATAGGGTATAGAGTCCTCCAAGATCATCAAAATTAGCAGGAATGGAGCCTATGGAAAGTAATTTGGAAAACTGAATGCCTTCCAAAAATCAAAGAATTTACATGGACTTTCCTCAAAGGGAAAATCCTAACTTCTGATAACTTAAAAAAAAGAAGAGGAATCCAAGGTCCATCTAGGTGTGTCATGTGTATGATAGATGAAGAGTCAATTCAACATCTCTTCTTGGAATGTAGGGTTTTTTTTTTGTAAGCTGAGTATTTCAATTACTATAAACAAATATATACAACAGTTACATCATAATCTCATCCCGCCTCGAAGGGAAACCGGGACTCTAGATCGCCCCAAAAAAGAGGCAGATTCAAACAAAATTTAAAGTTTATCACTGTATCAAACCAGTTAACCAGAACGACTTCTATATCTACGGTCATACAAAAGTCTACTAGTTCAAAGCTATTTATCATGACAAACATGGATTATATGCCAAAAAGGGAACAGAAAACCAAAAAATCCAGAAACCAAGAAACATGCCTTAAGCTCTACTTGTCTGGGGCACCTTGCTGGCCTTTCTCCTGTTTAACCAAAACTCCACTTGCCACGAGCTGGTTCTGCAAGTCCTCCAGTCTTTTTTCCTGAAGGAGCATGGTGATAACAATGTCCTTCAGCTCCTTTTTCACATTGGGAAGGCCCTGAACCATTTCTGCCATCTCCATGGAAACCTGCTCTAAGGCTTTGGCCATAAGACGCTTCATGACCCAGTATAAATGGAGGGATTCTTTATACAAGGTCATTCTGCCCCTGGTATGGCCAGGGTCAGGCATAATAGCAGCCCATTCATCCATTTCCTCTTCTGACTGCGCTTGAATGGCATCCTCCTCCCAATGCTCCATAATTTTCCTCACTTTAGGATTCGACTTTACCCTGTAATCCCTCTCCGCCATTCGGATTCTGTCACTGATCGTCTGCCTGGTCCGCCTAGAGTCCTCATCCGCCACTGGCTCATCCTCCGGAATCTGGACAGGGCTGCACTGTCGTCCCCTCCGACTTCTCCCCTCCGCCACGTCCCTTCGCTTACGTCCACCTTGGCCCCTTCGGCCTCGTCCCCTTCGGCCTCTACCCCGCAGGTCTCCTCTGCTTCTGCCACCAGCATAGCCCCTCTCTACCTCATTATCTTCGCTGTCCTCACCCGGCAAGCGTTTCCACCGGTTCCTCCAGGCTTCCTCCTCCTGGATGTCTTTCTATTCTTCATTGTCCTCTTTGGAGATTTCCGCAAACTGAACATGCAGATTCCCTTCTGTTTCGACCTTCCGTTTACCCTTCAGATCCTCCAGACTTATATGCTGAACCTCCTGCCTCCCGCTTCGCAGCCACCTCCTCCCGCTTACGCTGCCTTCTCCTTCCATTATCCTGTCTCCTCTGCACCTCTCACCTCGCAGCTCTCTAACAGCAATTACCCTATTCCACCAGCGCACCAGGAGGCAATCAGTCGGGAAGGAATTGAGCACTCCTCGACCAGACCCAAACCCACAGCGCACCAGGTCCCTGCAAATTGAAAAATAGCGAACTTCTCGGACTGTTATCCCTCCCCTGCTCTCGGTTTTATCTATGCGCGTCCTTGTTGAGTTATGATCATGGTTATACCTAGATCCTTTCTCCCGGTTCATTCCATAATGCTTCGGGCTGCTCACCGATTTGCCGTCCCATCCAACACTCGAGCCACCTGCATTACTGATCCCCTGCGTGAACTGATTTCCCTGCCAGCCGCTCCACCTGCCTGTATTAAACCTCCCTTGTTCGAACATCATAACTCCTCCGAGCGTGCGCCGCCGGGACGTCATTTTAACCCCTGCCAGGTCAGCCAGCCCGATTGGGCGATCAATTTTCTTCGGAGTGACTCTTTGTTGCCTCTTCATTATTGCGAATTAAAATAGTTTTGAGTCCTGCCCAGTTTTGATTCCTTTCCAGGGAAGTCCAGCTCGTGTCCAATTTGCTACCGGCTTCCTTACTTCCCCAATTTGCAAGGAAGTCAGCTGCCTTATTTCCATCGCGACGGATGTGATTAATGGTTTTATATTCAATCCTGTTTAGCGTATCCTCTATGTCCTGTATGATTGCTGCCTTCCTCCAACTTTTGGCGACCTTATCCCATCCCTGTCCATCCTTGAGTTTTCACAGCATCTCAATCGTGATCTGCGAATCCCCCTCTATTTCCAGGTACCGATATCCATTTCGAGCGGCTATCCTTAGGCCTTCGTGAACTGCCCAAAGTTCCGCTTCATTGTTCGTCATTTCGTTGACCCACTCTGCGAAGACCCACCTAGTGTTTCCTTCTCCATCTCTGAATATGCCACCAAGGCCTGCCGGGCCTGGGTTACCCTTTCTTGGAATGTAGGGTTGCTAGAGAATGCTGGAAGCATATTAAAAGTCCATTGGAAATCAATTTAAACTTCACAAACCTTCTCTCAGATTTTCACAAAACATGGGAGAAGACCTATCCTTACTTAAAAAAAATAAGGTCAGAATAATTAGGATATGGAAATGCCTCCTTGCAATCTTGTGTTGGCAGATCTGGCTAGCTAGAAACAAAACTATCTTCAAATATCAAAATCCAAGAATAGTCAAAATCCTCTCAAAAACATGGAGTTTAGTTTCAAAGAGTATAAACTCTAAAGGAATGACAGTCGTGGACCACAACAACCTTCAACAAGAAAAGAGAGATTGGTTTTTTAAAGAAATTTTGGAAAACAAGGGGAAAGCAGGACCAAAGAGAGCCCCTACAGCAAAGAACTGGAAACTAAGGATGAGCAAAAAATAACTTGAAGAGTGGACGAAAATACAAAATAGTTTCAATCTCTTTTTCGATGGGGCTTTGAAAAACAACCCAGGAAAAGTAAGAGCACGATGAGTAATCAAAGATCCGGAAGGGAAAATGATTACTTCATATGAATGGGACGTAGGAGAAACCATAAACAACAAAGCAGAAGTCTACAACCTTTTATTAGGCACAAGGATATTTAAAAAACAAGCAAGCAAAGATCCTATAATAATTGGCGATTCTGCAATCATTATTGAAGCAATGGTAAATGGAAAAAATCCCAATAATACTCCCATCAATAGAATATATCAGACGATCTGATTGAATATAAAAGGATTGGGGAAGGTCAGCTTCAAACATGTTTTGAGAGATCAAAATAAAGAGGCTGACATCCTTTCCAACAAGGTCTCAAAAAGAGCAGTAGGAAGTGTTAAGGAAAACAATGAAACTTATTGCTTCTCCATTGCATGATCCTCAACAATCATCATGATGAAAGAGGAAAGAAAAAATGGAAAAAGGCATTAAAAAAATGGGAAAAAACATGATCAAGAACATTCAATCAGGGAGATTACACCATCAAATAAAAAATAAGATATGTTTTAGAGACACTCAAATTCTATCTACATGAATCTAAGCAAAAAATCCAATCAAAATCCAAAAATATCCAAAACACGCAAGCCAAGGATCACATATGTCCTCTTATTCTGAGTATAATCGATATATGTCTTTTCAGGGTCAAGTTACAGGAAATCAATGGGTTCAAAAATCGTATCCGAATGATCACTCTCAGCAACAGTACATACATATCAGGGAGCATCAACAGGCGCAATACTCTCAAGACAAGTTTAAATATTGATGCAGTGATCGATAAGAAGGCAGAAGTCTGAAGTTCATGGTATCAAGCCAATAGCGAAGTCTTCTCTCAGTCAGTTTCTCCCATTTATACATGTTTTATGTTGTTATGTTTCAACGACAGCCCCTAAGCTATTCCCAAAACCCATCATACCAAGGACGCTTCAGTGTTATATTACCAGCTCTCCGTTCTTACTATTTCTCTGTGTATCCTTCCTTTGCTGCAACCCAGTATTATCAGGATATACTTGCAACATCATCCCCTTGTTCTCACCCTATCACCTTCTTCATCTCAGTGCTCTCATCAATCCATCATCTGCTTCACAACAACGCCATTTCTTTTAGTCGTTCATATTTTGCCTCATCTGCATCATCTTAGTGTCCTCACTACCAGTCATTCTGTTCCCGATAAAGTTCTATTATTACAAGCCCAATGTACATTTGGGTCTTCAGTGGAGCAGTTGGGTATATGTAAAGCAACAGGCTACATAAGATTATATTTTCACACCAAGATCAGAGGAGCATAGCACAATAACTCCAGCAAGAGCACTCTCAAAAGGAACAGAAAAGCTACAAACTACACAACCACTCAAAGAATCACAATGGCCTGCAATCCAACAGAAAGAGCTGAAAAGAATTAAAGTTGCCCAACATGCAGGGCTAATAGGTTTATGATCAGGAGGTTCAATCAAGCACTTAAGGATCTCAGAGTGGAAATGAAAACTGATAATGTGTACAAATAGAGAGACATAGACAAATAGAAAGTCAAAATAACAAAGCTTAAAGGCAAGTGCAAGCACTTCGAGGAAGTGGTTGAATATATCAAGTCAACCAATCAAAGCCAGCAAGGGGAAACTTCCACTCAACTAATCAAGAAGCGTCATCCTCAACGAGAAGAATCAGTCAACTAGTTTGGTGAAATTGTTTAAATTTAAATGTACTGCAAGTTTATTGTACTATTAGGACAGTTTGTATAGAAATATGCCAAGTCAGTCAATGAAATACATAGAAATTTGGTATCAAGTGTAGAATTAGGGACTGTGATCCCATTTTTTGCTCTATACTTGAATCATTTTCCTTCTGAATGTGTTAGGAGCCCACTCCTCCCTTTTTTTGCAATATAATCAATACCCGACAGTGTTAAAAAATAATAATAATAATAAAATTTACAAAATAAATAAATAATAAAAATGAGTCAATAGGTCAAAGCACCCATTGTGTGTTATAGGATTTTTGTTGAGTCAAAGACAAAAATTATTTCTAGAAGAAACCCTTCTTGGGCTCCTTAAAGTCAAGACAATTATTTATTACTCCTTCCCCATCAAGTCAGCCTCCTCATCTATTTACTAGTCAGTCTACAAGTCGACCTAACCTTATATGAAGACAACTTCTCTTCAATTGATCATGTCGGCTCATTTTGGAGGCTTCAACGACTATATATACCAAGATAGCTCATCACAGTTTAGAGAGGATATAAGATAATTTGGTTATGAAATCCCATAGTGAAGGAAGACATCCGAAGTTTGAAGAATGACAGTGAAGGAAGACATCTGAAGTCTGAAGAATCACAGTAAAGGAAGAGAGCTGAAGTTCCGAAGAATCATAGTGAAGGAGGAGAGTCGAGGTTCTGAAGCATCATAATGAATAAAGATAGCCGAAGTTTGAAGTATTAAAGAGAAGAGATATAGCCGAATTCTAAGTTCTATGAAAGCAACTGAAATTCTGAAGTCTTACAATGAATAAAGATAGTTGAAAGCTTGAAGTCCCACAGTGAATGAAGGAAGTTGCAATTTTGCAATTCTACAAAGATATGAGGCCCACATAATGAAGACTTTGACTTTGAATTCCATTATTGTTTATCAAAGATTAAAGAGGTTGGTTTGATGGAGGAAACTTGATAAACCTGGCAAGGATGTTGTTGTCTTGTTCTTGATTGTCTCACTGTCCTATGATTCTATTAAAGAATTTGTGACTAGGTTTTCCCCTAGAGAGGGGTTTTCTCATTTTTCTATTTGTTTGGCATTAGTCTTGATGATAAGAAAAGATAAATCGAAAAAAATGTAAAATAATAATGAAACATCACAAGATAATGTCATAATAAGAGAAATCAATTAACTTTCCATCTTATTGGATTTCTCAACATGGTATCGGAGCTATGGTGAGAGAAGGTTGAAAATTACCTTATTGGCAAGAAGGTTTTGGAATTGGACCAAATTCATTGTCTGAGATCGAATTCATTGCCAAGAGTAGATCGAAGCATCAAGATGAAAAATGGTCTAAAATATCCTTATTTAAGATAAAAAATTTGAATGAACCTTCACTACAAGCAGGGTTCATCATTTAAGTGTTGAACAAGAAAGATCAACTGGTTTAATCTGAAGGTTTCATATTGAAGTAAATCAAAGGTCAAATAAGCAATCTCAAGTGATCTAAAATTTTACAAACAATTCAAATCACAAGAGTCTTCAATAGAAGGGTATTCATTATCACCAACATGCTACAAGAACAGTAGAAGTCCTCCTTGAAGAGTAGTTTGAAGTCCAAATTACTTCTGTGAGGTGATCCAAGTCTGGTCCAAAATTCTAAGCACTACTGTGAGATTAATCTAATATCTAAAGCATACATTTGAGGAATGTGAAAGGGATCTTAAGTATAACCTGTGGAGAAGAAATACAAGCCTTTGTTGGCATTATGAGATAAGTGTTGTCCTTGATGGCAAACCATACAGATGACAAATCATAGTGCAGGAGGTCAGCAGCAAGGAATTGATGATCAATCTACAAGAATGAAGTCATGATTATATATACGCAGGTTCATTGTGACAAAGCCGCGTATACACGCGGGTTAGACATTACCACGTTGCGTATGTGTATGCACACACTTTCATGTGAGGAAAAGCATGTATATGTTGGATAACTTACCTTTGGTCCGTGGAAGTTAGTCCTTGGTACTTG
This sequence comes from Pinus taeda, assembly GCA_000404065.3. Taxonomy (NCBI): domain Eukaryota; kingdom Viridiplantae; phylum Streptophyta; class Pinopsida; order Pinales; family Pinaceae; genus Pinus; species Pinus taeda. The sequence goes on from APFE031129550.1 coordinate 29,094, forward strand.
AACCTATGGTTTTGGACCATGGTACCTCGTCAGATGTGTTGATCCCTAGTATTGAGTGCATGGTATTGGTTTGTTATGGTTTTGGACCATGGTATTGAGCAAGGCCTAAGACTATAAAAGGAGAAGAAGATCATTAGGCGAGTGGGGGAGAAAGCCTTGAATATCTGATGAAGGTTGAGATCCAGTATGAAGGTTATGGGTTGCTTGATCTAAGCTAAGGAGGGATCTCACAAGTTGATGAAGAACAAGATCTAAGGAGAGATTGGGATCAAATGGTTTGATATGAACTATCTCTATATGATTGATTATGTTTATTCTAGATCTATATAATGACGCTTGTAATGATCTGATCTGGGTATAACCTAAGTTTGAGATAGCTGCAAGTCTTGATTGAATATTTATAGATATGTACGCGGGTCGGATTTGGTAAAAGCGCGTATGTACGCGGGTTTGGTTTGTCCAAATAGCGTACACCATTTAAGCTGTGATTTTGATGATACAGTTGGTTTTGAATATTGTTGCACAGTTCAGTGTTCTGCTCTGTGTTCTGGTGACTGTTTTTGTTGACAGGGTTTCAGTATTGGGTGTTGATGTTGCTAAGTGTTTGTGAGCTTCAATGATATTGATGGGTGCAGTATGAAAATTGGATGAAACGTGGCCTTCAGATTATAGTGTTGTGCTTCAGTGTATCCAGTCTGAAAATTGATGAAACGTGGTACCTAGAGGAAGGAAGAGAAGGTTGTAGCTTTCTTTAGGCCAGCACCTACGTACTAGTATCTTGGCTAGTGCAAGAGCTAAAGAGGGGGTTGTAGCTCCCTTCCAGGAGAGACTGGAAAACGAGAGAGAGTTGTAGCTCTCTGCAGGTTTTAGCCTATGTACTGGTAAAGGACTGCACCAGTACATTGTAAAAGAAGTTTCTTATTAAAGGAATATAGAAACAAATTGCAGCAGGTGGTTTTCACCCACATTGGGTTTCCACCTTATATCATGGTGTTCATGTGTGCTTATTATGTGTGATGATCTGTATTGTTTTACTACACCTGTTTACTGTTAATGTGGTTAATAATGTTCTGATGCATTTACTGAAGATAAGCTAACTGAATCATAAGATTACTGCATGTATGTTGGTTGCATTTAACACAGTCGCGTACATACGCGGATATCCTTAAATGAAGTCGCATATATGAATCTGAGTATGGAAATGAAAAAGTTTTACTGATTTAATAATACTGATTCACCCCCCCCCCCCCCCCCTCAGTGTTATTTCCAACAGCCTTACTCTTGAGGATATGAATTGATAGTCTGGCCCTATTCTCTCTATAACCAACACAAAGAACCAACTCAAAAGAAATCAAGTAAGTATTGTCATTGTTCCTTACTTAACAAGATGCATATGCAACAGGTTTACTGGTCTATCAAATCAAAGATATGTAAACACAAGGTACATAGATTCATTTAAATTATTTTTTAGATTTTCAATATATCTAATCATAGATGGTCCATATAACTCTTGTTTACAGTTAGTCTAGGATACATAATGTAATCCCTATATGACATACAATAACCTTAATCCTTACATTCTAGGGTTTATAAGGAATCTAGGATGTCATGTAAAATCTTAGTATTGATTGGAAGAAAGGATAATTGATTTTAATATATAAAGGATTCCATCTTCCATTGTTAGAAAATCTAGATTGAAAAATTAAAAGAATGTTCTTGGTATAACATGTTTTGCTTGAAAGGATTTATTACAGGTATAAAATATCATGGCTTAATACGAAGATAAAACAATTCAAAGATTGCTTACAAGGTTTGTCAAGAAACATCTCCAGGTATGTCTTTGATCATACACTTTATGAAATTCTCTTAATATAAAAATTACACCATCTTTTGAAACTTTCATTACATTACTAACATCATTGTGTCTAGTTCTCTTGAATCATGAAAATTCTTGATTGGGTGATTCATCATTACATAAATCTACCCTCCTCATATATTTGATTATTTTTGTGGAACCCTAAAAGGGTTTCTCTAGAAAAACCCTAACTTAAGGGTATGCCATTGATAATGTGTGAAATCTAGCCTACTTAGGGTTTTGGTTAAGTCTAAGAAAAAATTTATTTAAAGTTCTGATGATGATATCATGTTTGGGGTTTTGGTATGGTTATGAAAACCATAATCTATTAGGGTTGGATGGTAATGTCTGAAATCCCAAAGCTTTGAAGTGTTGGCAATTTTTAGGGTTTGTTGTGTTATGTATTGAAACCCTAGATCTTTAGGGTTTGGTAGAGTTCATAAGCAAGACCCTTATGATGTCTTAGGAATGAAACCCTAGGTATATTTTTTTTCCATCTAATCAAATATGTTAGATGGTTGAATGTGTTTAGTCATTAGGATTTCCTAACTTATGTTTTTGTGATATGCTTGTGAATGATGACGGGATCCTAGATATATGAGCTGACCTATTTGTTGTTGGGTGTGGAGCCTGATTATCTTCTGTATTCAAAGGTTTCAGCTGGATGTATACCCCAGGAAGACTATACACCCCTCCATGCGGGCGGGTGCGGGGGGGCTAATCCCCCCTGGCTGGGGGGTCCAAGGGCCAACGGTCCCCCGACAGGGTCCCTGAAGCTAAAAATAGATGTAAAATTTCCTTGTAAAAGTCTATTAATTTCTAGTCAATCTGGGTCGTTCATTAGGTGGATGATCTCACAGTAGAAGTTATGTTTAATTTAGGGTTTTTTGCCCTAGAAGGCAACCCCTCACTATATATGAGGGAATTGTATTGTGTCTACATGTATCTGTATTCTGAGTGAGGAAGAGAGAGGAGATTGAGATCGAAGAGGGTGTTATAGTGGATCTACTGTAGGTTGTATCTCTTCAGTTTGCTGGATAATATAATAAAAGAAGGATTGATTGTTTCTCCGTGGAAATATCCCAAACTGGGTGAACCACGTATATCTGTGTCTCTCTTGTTTTATGCGTTTTCTGTGTTTATATTTCTACAATATTTTATGTGTTCCATTGCTCTGTAATATATAATTTTCTAACAACTGGTATCAGAGCCGAAGGTCTATTTGGTTGATAAACTCGCAAGAGAGAAGGGTTCCTTGTTCGAGTGGGAGCAATGGTGGAAGATGGTAGGTTTCGGGTCGAAAAATTCAACGGCCAAAACTACCAATTGTGGAAGATGCAAATGGAAGATTATCTGTATCAGAGAGACCTGTATCTACCATTGAGCGAAAAGACAAAGAAGCCGATGAGTATGACAGACACAGAATGGGATATTCTCGATAGAAAGGCACTTGGAATAATACGGTTGTGCCTAGCGACGTCGATAGCATTTAATATTTCGAAGGAAACGAAAACAGAAGGTTTAATATCGGCACTGGCCAAACTATATGAAAAACCCTTGGCCTCAAATAAGGTATTTCTTGAAGCGTTTATTTAATATGAAGATGTCAAATGGTGGATCTATTGCAGGCCCTTCAAATGATTTTAATATAGTTACAAGTCAGTTAAGTTTTGTAGGGGTAAATTTTGATGATGAAGTTATGGCTCTATTATTTTTGTGCTCATTTCCAGAAAGTTGAAATGGTTTAGTTATGGCCATTAGTAACTCTATCTCTGGATCTAGTACTTTAAAGTTTGATGATGTTGTCGGTGCAATCCTTAGTGAGGAAATGCGACGGAAAAGCTCTGGAGAGACATCAGGTAATGCTTTTTTTTTTATAACCGAAACGAGTATTTTATTAATGGGTGACCGAGGCCAAATTCAGTGTTACATTTCTGATCATTGCACAGCAAATTCTGCTACTGAGAACACTCAATGAGCAATATGGATTGCGACTGCCTTCCCATCGAATTTAAACTGGCTAAGATCTAATTCTTAAACAAAAAGGAGAATTGCTTTACGGAATAAAGCCAGGGAGGATGGAGCCGAAGGGCGACTTGGCCGAGACCGCGATCAGGATCTGCTTCGATCTGAGAGCTCCTAACTTCAGAACAAACAACTCGCCATCCCTCTGCTTCCAGAACCTGGAAAATTGACGTCGCCTCCCCTGTTTCTTTACTTGGAGGAAGTAAATTCGAAGAACTAAATTTAAAATTGAACCTCCCGATCTTTAAATGATCAATCAAACCTTGCACACTCCTTTAAGTCTGAAATAGATGTTCTCGCTGCCCTTTGCCCTGTTTAAGGGATGGCTACCATATTCGGTTCGCCTGAGTTTATGCTTATCATGCTCTTTTCTAGATTGCATCCAATATTAGCCAGAGAGTCGGCTTCTAAATTCAATTCTCTGAGAATATGGTAAATTTGGACTGAAGGGAATTCCTTCAAGAGTCTGATCACTCTTAACATCTGTTTGTTCAGAACTGGATCTTTAAACCTTTTGTTTTTCCTTAAGGCTTTGATCAGCAATTTTGAGTCTCCGAACACTGCAATTTCCTTTGGATTTCTCTTTTTGGCGAGTTGGCAGGCCTTTAAGAGGCTAAGGACTTCTGCCTGGTTGTTGGTTTTTATTCCGAGACCCCAACTGAAACTCTCTTTGCTTCCATTCGGGAGATAAATGATCCCCCCCGCCCTTGACCTGCCTGGATTGCCTTTCGAGGCTCCGTAAAAAAAGATAGTGCATTTTCCTTGAGATTTCCACCACTTCTGGAAGCCTTCTAAGTTGTCTCGAATCTGCCAATTTTCCTTGAGGAGAGGACGAGAGATTGAAGGAGGACTCGATGTGGGAATGAAGCCACCCAACCAATTACATTCTTCGTCTCTTAGGGAGTTAACTTTAACGTTGGACTGTCTCAAAGTCTCTAATAGCAGATTCTTGGCTTTTTCTGCAACCTTTTCAACTGATATTTCTGTTTGGTTGAAGATTATTTCATTCCGGGAGAGCCACAGTTTCCAGCACACATATTTCGGAACTGCTGTCCACACCTTGGACCAGAGGGACTTGGCAACGATGCTATGGGGATATCTAGCTTTCCAGGACAAGAACATTTCTGGTATTGAGCAGTTCACTGGAGGTCTAACATTCAGACCGGCCAAGAAACTTGTCCAAGTCTTCTGAGCGTACTCACATTCAAGAAAAATGTGCACTGTAGTTTCCAAGGCTTTTTTACAAAACACGCATCGGTGAGGACCGGCGATGTTCCTTTTACAAAGGTTCTCGCCAGTAAGAATTTTGTTTTGAAACAAGGTCCAGAAGAAGAAATTGATCTTCGGGATACTGAAGCACTCCCAGATTTGCTTCCACACTCCTTCCGGGTGCACTGAGTCTTTTTAGCTTTGCATTTGTAAATACCCTTGTTTGGCAGAGTAGACCCCTGTTTGTCCCCAACCCCAAGTGTCTTCCTCATTCTTATGCACAGGTGCAAAATCTGCTATTTCAGCTGTAAAAAGGTTTAACTGATCATTTAAATGCTCAGGAATGTTGGGCAGAATCCAGCTCTTCCAATTGCCGTCGTCGTCCCACTCCACGATATCCTTGATTTTCCTGACTCCTCTAGCCCTTAGCCAAACTCTTAATTCTGCAATTTCATTTATCTCTGAGAGAGGGGGATGGCCCATGATTCAGTCCCTCCACAACCAAGTCTTTTTTCCATTACCTGGAACTTTATACAGATGCCTTCTGAAAAAATCGATCCCTCTGCAACAGAGTCTCCATGCCAGAGTTCCTTTTGGAGAAGAAGCGGGATTGAGGGTAATAATCGATCTGTTTCTGAGATATTTGAGAATTAAAATCTGGCTGATTGGGTGCGTGGGCTCAGAGATTAGCTGCCACAGAATCTTACAGCCCAACGCTAGGTTAGCTTGAAGAGGGTCTCTAATTTGCAGGCCGCCCTCATGGATTGGACGCTTCACCAATTCCCAATTAACAAGGTGGAAGCGGTTACTGTTCCCCTTACCACCGCTCCACAGAAAGTTTCGAATTAGGCAGGAAATTTGATCTGCTATTTGCCTTGGAGCCAACAACAGAGAAGCTTGAAAGGTAGGAAGTGCGGAAAGAACCGACCGGATGAGAGTGAGCTTTCCTCCAGAGGAGAGCCAGACTCCACCCCATGCAGCTATCTTCTTATTAAACTTGGAAATTACCTCCTCCCACAAGTTGTTCCGGTTGGATCCCATCGTCAACGGAAGACCAAGATATTTTATTTTGTCCCATTCAGCGAAACCTTTGAAGCCCAGCTCACTAGCTATCCTATCAATGGTTTGCTGATCAGAATTCCAACCATATACTGCGCTCTTCCTTTCACTGATGAGGGCTCCAGTGACACTGCAATATTTTTGGAGGATAGACTTGAATGCTTTAGCCATTCTCAAGGAGGCGTCGCCAAGCAGGAGTGAATCATTAGCAAAGAGCGCATGATTCACTGGAGGAGCACCTTGCACGATTCTTATCCCAGGAATGGTACCATGATGTTGTTCCTGAGTTAATTTCCTGCTTAATGAATCCGCCATCAGAATGTATAGAAAGGGAGACAGAGGGCAACCTTGCCTCAGTCCCCTAGTAGCGGAGAAGAAATATGTTGGTCTCCCGTTCACCATTGGTGATATTTATAAATTCATGACTGAACCCGAAGGCTTCAAGAACCCTAAGCAAGAAATATCGATTAACACGGTCAAAAGCATTACTCATATCTAATTTGATAATCATACCTTGTTCTTTCCGAGCATGGCTGGAGTGGAGGGCCTCTTGAATTTGGATGACATTATCAAGAATTTGTCTACCTTTCACAAATCCACCTTCAGCTGGGGAGATAAGTTTTTGTAGAAGAGGCTTGATCCTGTTAGCCAGCAGCTTGGCCATGATCTTGTATGATGAATTACACAGGGAGATCGGCCTGTATCTGTCAAACGATCTTGGGTTAGTCTCCTTGGGGATTAAAGCAAGGAATGTTGATTTTGTACCCCCTCCCATTTTTGCTTTCCTCAAGACTCCTCTTATCATTCTGAAGAGGTCGAATTTGATGATCTCCCAACAAATCCTATAAAAATGAATTGAAAACCCGTCGGGGCCTGGGGCTTTGTCAGGGTCCATGGACCAAACAATATTGGTTATCTCTTCTTCCGTTGCTGGGCTCATCAAAGAGACATTATCTTCCACGCTGACTAGATTAGGGATAGCTGAGAGAAACTCTGTTTCGTCCTCCTCCTCACCATTTCTTTCTGCACTGAGAAGGTTTCGAAAATGATTTGCCGCTGCCTCTTGAATTTGGGCGAAACCTTTGTATACCTGACCGCTGGAGCTGATTATTTTTGCTATATGGTTGCGCGAGAGACGGGCCCTGCACTGTCTATGAAAATAAGATGTATTTCTGTCCCCTGATTTGAGCCACAGGCTTCGAGACTTTAGACGCCAATACTCCTCTTCCTTCCTGAAAGAACAATACACATTCTTTTGAGCTGATTTTTCTTTGGCAAACTCCGTGACCGAGGGATCAGTATCCTCCATATCGAATTGTATTCCTTCCAATTGAGTTACTGCCTCCTTCCTCTGCCTGTTAGGGGATTGCATGGATTTCTTTATCCATGCTTTGAGAGCAATTTTTACGTTTTTCAATTTTTGTTCCCACAGGAAGCTTGGGGAACCATAAACTTCCATTCTCCATGCCACTTGGACTGTTTCTAAAAACCCGTCCTTGCCTACCCAGAGAGGGCTGAAGCAGAATGGAAGGGGGCCTAAATCCTCTTCTTTTTTTAGACATATAAGAATTGGCTTATGATCCGATGTAAGTTTTGGAAGAATTTTAGTGAAAACAATTCTGTTGTCCATCATTAAAGAGCTGTTGATAAGAAACCTGTCCAATCTGGCTGAGATATGATTTTCTCCGGTTCTATTATTTGTCTAGGTGAATTTACCTTTCGCTGGTTTAAAGTCTACCAAGTCCCAGCGCTGGATCAAATTGCCCACTGTTCTGCTGAAAGGATCTCTGGACTGGATCCCTCCTTTCTTTTCTTTGGGATCTAAAATTATATTCAGGTTCCCCCTATAACCAAATTAGTAGGACTGATTTGCTCTAAAAAATCTGTGAGTGACCTCCAGCATTCTTTCTTCTCTTCATAATGAACTGGGACATATAAATTAAACAGGGCGAGGGTGAGATTACTTACAGTGTGGCGCAACTCTGTGAAGATCCAATGTTGAGTTGTTGAAAATCGTTCTAGGGAGAAGCTTTTACTCCATAAAGTACCTAAACCTCCAGCTATTCCCCTTGCACTAACAGCCTTTCCTGAATCAAATTTCCATTTGGTAACGCTGGTGTTTAGAAGGGCTTCCCCTTCTACTTTGGTCTCTTGGAGCATAAGGATGTCCGCGGTCTCTATCTTCAGAAGATCTTTGATAGCCTCTACCTTGTTGGGATTACCCAGACCCCTACAGTTCCAAGAGATCATCTGCATCATTTACCGCTTGAAGGGGTAGGCCCTCCTCCTTTGGAGGTCCTTGGCCTGACTGTTCTCCCTAGAGTCATTTCGATCGTTGCTTGACTGCCAAGAGATTTTTGTTTTTCTGACTCCTCTTCTCTGGTTTCCTTATTTGTTCTTCGTTCGACCCTTTTTGTTGACTTTTCTTGAGATTCATCATCTGATGACCCAATATTCTCTGTTTATTTTTTCTTTTCTTTTTTATTATCTCTGCGTATGATGGAGAAGAAATTTTGCTTGGAATGATGCTTTGAGTGTTGCCTGGGTCCAGGGTTTCCATATTCACATGCTGTAATGGTTCTTCTTCCCCTGCTTCCGGTGGATCTGGAGGGGGCGCGAGGACTTCAAAAGGATTTTTATCTCCCTCATTGTCCTTTGGTTCACTGCTTCCGGCGTTTTGATTACTTGTGCTTCCGTTATCTACTTTGCTCTCAGGCCCTTTAGCCTTACTTTTGTTGCTTTGCCTGTTTGCTGATGTCTTCTTTGCCTGTTTCCATTGATCTTCTTTTTCCTTCTCTGTTGTCTCCCCACTTCTTTTTTTGCAATATCTAGCAAAATGCCCATACTCATGGCAGAAACGGCACTTAAAGGGCAACTGTTCATAATCAAGCTCTTGGATGTGAGTCCAGTTTGCCACCGAGAGCTGAATCGCTTCGGGTAATCCTATTTCCAAATCGACCTCCACACAGATCCGGGCACAGGAGTACTGGTCCTTCCTTGGGGCTTGGTCGATGTACTTTCCGAGAGCATTTCCAATGGATTGTAAAGAGCCTTGATTCCAGCAATGCAGGGGAAGGTGCAGGAGGCGCACCCAGATCGGAACCGCCTTAGGCACATCTTGCGCTGGGTCGAAATCAGTTGACCATTTGTTCAAGTAAAGTCCTTGGGGCCCCATGAAGTAAGGCCCGTTTCTGAAGATCAGGCCTCTATCTTCTGGATTGTCAAACAAAAAAACAAAAAACCCTTTGCCCACAAAATAAATCTTGATTCCTTCATTGACCAAAGGAAGCCAGTTCCTTTTGACCCATTCTTCGACTGCTCTCGGGGATGGCCACAAACCGGTGAACTGTCCGATCAGGCCATTCTCTGCGAGATTCAGAGCTAATCTGCAAATTTCTTCCTCAGGAAAAGCAACCTTGGGAATATTGTCCAGTTTCTTTACAAATTTCTGCTGCGGGCCAGAGACCGAGCGTTTACCAGAGGCAGAGACCAGGGCCTTGAAGGCCGCGATTTCCGGAGGAAGGGGGGGAGGGGCCTCAGGTCCACCTCCAGACGCCATGAGGAGCAGATGGGAGGGCGCAGGCGCAGGCGCGGCTAGGGTAGCGCAGCGAGCGCAGAGCGGGCGAAAAGGTTTAGTTAGATATTTTTAAAAATTTCAATTTTAGTTGTTTAATTTTTGGAATTAAAATGACATCAGGTAATGATTTGAATGCAGAGACTAGGGGAAGAATAATGGAAAGAGGAAAGAGATTTGGATATCACAGTACGTCAAGAAAAGGCAGATCCAAGTCCAGATCAGGGATAGTGTGCTGGAAATGAGGGGAGAAAGGACACTTGAAGAAAGACTGCAAGTCTCGGAAGGGAAAAGAAGGAGACGCGCAACAAGAAAACAATCATGAAGCGAATGTAACAGGTGATGTGTTGCAAGATGCTTCGATTCTTTCATTAGAAAATATTATTGATGCATGGGTGGTAGATTCAGGGGCCTCATTCCATGCCACACTTGATAAGAAACATTTTCATGATTATGTTCAAGGAGATTTTGGATAGGTTCGATTCGATGATGATAAACCCTATAAAATCGTTGGAATGGGTACAATTTTCATAAAACAGTAGAATGGAAATCAATCACTATTGAAGGAGGTAAGGCATGTTCCAAATCTAAAGAAAAATATGATTTCAACAGGGCAGTTGGGAGGTGAAGGTTGCGTAACTACTTTCACATATAAAACCTGGAAGGTCACTAAAGGATCCCTGGTAATAGCGAAAGGAGAAAAGGTTGGTACATTGTACTTATGCAATGGTATTTCTAATTATGTTAATGCTTTAACCTCTACAGGAGAAGATACGACATTGTGGCATCATAGGCTCGGGCACATGAATGAGAAGGGGATGCAGATTCTTCACTCAAGAAATTTGCTGCTAGGTTTGAAGTATGTTGATTTAAAATTCTGTGAGAATTGTGATTAGAAAATAGAAGAGATTCAGATTCCTTAGAGTTGGGAAAGAAAAGAAGAGAAAAAAATTAGAGCTTGTGCATACAGATGTATGGGGACCTGCTCAGGTATCATCACTTGGTGGCTCTCATTATTATCTTACTTTTATTTATGATGCAACCAGAAAAACATGGATTTATTGTATTCAAAATAAATCTGATGTATTTGATACTTTGAAGAAATGGAAAGCTTTGGTTGAAAATGAGATAGGAAAAAGGTTGAAGTGTCTCAAATCATATAATGGAGGTGAATATTGCAGCAAAGAGTTTGATAGGTATTGTTCAGAGAATTGAATTCATAGAGAGAAGACAGTTCCAGGAACACCACAAGAAAATGGTGTGTCGGAAAGGATGAATAGGATAATCATGGAGCGTGCAAGGTGCATGAGATTGCATGCAAGATTTCCTTTACAATTTTGGGCAGATGCTGTAGATACTGATGTTTATCTAATAAACAGAGGGCCTTCAAGTTCCTTGGATGGTGGTATTCTAGAGGAGGCATGGACAAGTAAAAAGGTAAACTACTCTTTTTTAAAGACTTTTGGTTGTGAAACCTTTGTCCACATTAACAAAGAAAATAGAACAAAGCTTGAGGCAAAATCAAAGAGATGTACGTTTATTGGATATGGTGTTAATGATTTTGGTTATCACTTATATGATTATGAAAATCACAAAATCATTAGGAGCAGAGATGTAATATTCAATGAAAAGGTCTTGTATAAGATTTAGTTGCAGGAAAAGAAACAAGAAAAAGAAAATAGAGAATACACAGTGCTTGACGATATCACAGGAAAAGTGATGGTGCCTGAAAATCATAATGATAAACAGCTAGAACAACAACCACAACAACAACAAGCACCTCAAACACCTAAAAGTGGTGTTAGAAGATCTACTAGGATAAGTAGACCCCTT